>VXBA01001221.1:51187-110402 GCA_013399895.1 Serilophus lunatus
CCAGGGAGAGGAAGTTGCTGCGCTGTTCCCTGCCTCTCCCTCGGGCGGTTGCCCGATCCCTGTGTGTCGGCAGTGGGCTCTGGCAGCGGCGGGTGCGGACCTGTTGTTCTTTGCTGGCAGTGTCCCGGTGCCCATGGGAGATTCTCGGTGGTGTCCCGCCGCCGTGGCCAGTGCTGGTGGTCGGCAGTAGCTCTGCTGGCCCCATGCTGCTATGAAAGTGCCCCCGTGGCTGCACTGGCCCCCCGCGCTGCCACGGGGGAGCACAGCACAGAGTCCCACAGTGCCAGCAGCCCTGGGAATGGCTCCTGCGCAGCAGTGTGTGCACGATGGCTGCTCGGGCGGCTCCTGTGGCCCCGGTTGGCCTCGGAGACCCCTTTTGAGGGTTCCCACGGTCTGTGGGTGCCCTGGAGAGGCAGCAGCCAGCCCGTGGCTGGTAAAAACACACGGCGCCAGGGAGTAGTCGTCTGGCGGGAACTGCCATTTTGTTTGAGCCCATGATCTCGGGAGGGGAGGTGGAGCCCGGACCGCTGGCCAATCTGAAGAGGTGAAGCCAGGAAGAAGACTGCGAGATTCGTGCAGGACTTGGAGAGCTTAAAAGCCTGAAGCAATGAAAGTTCATTCTTTTTGGCTTCCTACGAGCTGGAGGGCAGCAGCACGGCCTCTTTTCTCCTGACTTCCAGGCCCCGTGGCTTGACTCCGCCCACCCCCATCGGCACCAGAGCCAAGCCAGCACAACTGCAGGTGGAAAGTTTCCCCGAATAATATCCCTGGGTTGGAGGGAGGACTTTTCACTGTGTTGTGCTTTTCAGAGACTTCAAGGGCTGGGATTTGATTACCACCAGAGAGAGAGAAGAGGAAGTGGCTTTCCCTTCCCACTGCTTCTCCTTGGCCAGCCTGCCTGGCCTTTGAAAAGCAGTTTTCTTATTCCCTTTTTCCCCTTTTCTTTCTTTTTGCATGGTTCTTTGTCAGGTGCATTTCTGTGTTAAGTCTGGAGTTCCCTTAAACTGTTGTCTTTTCTTTGGTTGAGCTCCCTATTGTTCAAATTCTGTTCAGTCTTCTTGTCACTGTTGAGCTTGTCCCTTAGTTAACTCAGTGGTGCTAAACCACCACATAAGGCCATGGAGCAGGCTGTCCCTATGTGCCGAAAGACAAGCTGATGTAGAAGAAGGTCTTCCTGGCTGAAGAGATCTTTGGCTGGAAATCTGGACGAAGAAGAGAGCACGTTGCCTTTAGAAGAAGGGGTAGGCAACTTAGGAAGACTACAAGGATTTTGTGAGGTTATGCAGGCAAAAA
Organism: Serilophus lunatus; assembly: GCA_013399895.1. Lineage (NCBI taxonomy): Eukaryota > Metazoa > Chordata > Aves > Passeriformes > Eurylaimidae > Serilophus > Serilophus lunatus. The sequence goes on from VXBA01001221.1 coordinate 52,481, forward strand.
AGTAGAACGGACAAAGCCCATCTAGAACTTAATCTGGCCTGTAAGTCTTGACTCAGTGCCAGAGAAGATCATGAAGCATGTGATCTTGAGTGCTTTCACTTGACAGCCAGAGGGTTAGGCACAGTCAGTTCGGGTGTAAGGAAGGTAGGTCCTGCTTTATCAGTCTGATCTTATTTTGACAGGATGACCCTGCCAAGTGGAAAAGGAAAAGGCTGTGGATGTGTCTATCTGGACTTCAGTAAAGCTTTTCACATTGTTTCCCACAGCATTCTGAAGAAATCACCTGCTTATGACTTGGACAGGTGCACTATTCACTGGGTTAAAAACTGCCGGGTGGCCAGACCCAGAAAGTGGTGGTGAATGGAGTTGTGCAGAGGGATGTGGATAGGCTGGATTGATAGGTTAAAGTCAATTGGATGAAATTCAACAAGGTGAAGTTTCAGGTCCTGCACTTGTGCCACAGCATTTCCATGTTTGGGGCTTACAGGCTTGGGGAAGAATGCCTGGAAAGCTGCCTGGAAGGGAAGGACCTGGGAGTGCTAGTTGACAGCTGACGGAACATTAGCCAGCAGTGTGCTCAAGTGGTTAAGAAGGCCAATGGCATTCTGGTTTGTACAAGCAACAGTGTGGCCAGCAGGACCAGGGCAGTGACCCTGTACTCAGCACTGGTGAAACCACAACTTGAATCTTGTACAGAGTTTTAGGCCTCTCACTACAAGAAAGACATTGAAGTGTTGGAGCATGTCCAGGGAAGGGCAACAAAGCTGGGGAAGGGCTTGGACCACAAGTCATATAAGACATGGCTGAAGGATCTGGGAGTATTTAGCCTGGAGAAGAGGAGGCTCAAGGGAGACCTTGTCCCTCTCTACAACTACCTAAAAGGAAGTTGTAGCCACGTGGGTGTTGGTCTCTTCTTCCAGGTATCAAGTGATAGGCAAGGAAATGGTATTAACTTGTACCATAGGAGGTTTAAATTAGATACTAAGAAAAAAATTTCCACTGAAAGGGTAGTCAGGCATTGGAATAGGGTGCCCAGGGAACTGATAAAATCACCATACCTGGAAGCATTCAAAAGGCATGTGGATGTGGCTCTTGGGGACATGGTTTTGTGGTAAATATGGTGATTCTAGCTAAATGGTTGGACTTGATGACCTTAAAAGTATTTTCCAATCTAAACAGTTCTATAAAAACACCCAGTACCAGAAACCCATCATAGGAATATCTTCTGTGGTGGTTACAACACTCCGTTTGGTAGCTGATTGATGCTCTCACATATACATCCCTGGTCCCTTTGACTATGTGCTAGGAGTTCAAATAGCCCACATCATGTCTGATGATCACATCATTCTTACAGTGGGTGGAAATCCTGACAATGAGTTGGAATTGGTTTCATGTTCCAGATGTGCCCCAGACTCATTCTGGACTTGGTGGAACAAGCAGAAATAAAAGGTTGTTGCACAGGCAGTTCTGCTGTGGTTTGAGAATGACTGTGGTTGCAATGATCATGCTAACTTTTTCCCCAATTCCAAATAAGCAACACTAATATAATCCCTATGAGGACAGATGTAAATAGGGAAAAAAAATCCATGTTCTGCATATTTGCATGTGGGTTATGGAAATTGGCAGTAGATACAAATAACAACACAGCTCCCAGTCTGATAGTTTTTTAGGCAATTAGCTAATGCCACAGTGCACCACATTGTGGTTTTAAATAAAATCTCTTAGAAAAAATAAATACAGAGAACATTTCTTGTGAAATTGATTATGTTCCATGTGACATCAGATCATCTTACACCTTATAAATCAGTCTAAACAGAATATGATTTTCCCTATTGAATAAGTTTACTTTAGAAAGCTGCTTAAAATTGGAGGAAGCAGATCAATTAACTATTCCACAAGGTATCTTGGTCCTTATTCTCTCTCTCCTCCTTCTGTCCTTCCTTCCTGCATTATGCAGGTTAAACAGTATGTGACATTGTAATTTACTTTGCCTGTCTTTTACTTGTCCATGTGGTTGCTTTGCTCATAGCTACCAGTGATTACGTGGTGGGTTAAGGCCATATAAGAGTACAGGTACTTATTAAACTACACCCTAGCTAAGATACCGAAGGTCCCTTCCACCCCTAGCAATTCTGTGATTCTGTAAATTTCTTAGCTAGTGATACTAATATGGATTGTAGCTTTTCCTTTGACACATCACTTATGATTGCTAAGCACTTAAAACAAATTGTGCATGTTTCAGTGGAATATTTTTTTTCATCTGAGTCTATCTGGAAAACTGATATATCACGTCTGAGGCAGCTGAAAATTTAAATGTTAGTTAGAACATTACACTTGCCTTTAATTAACCATATAAAGATTTCCTGTCATCATTTGCAGAGGGCAATGCACCTCTTCCCCTTTGGCCTGGTTCTTCAAAGTACTGACCTGCTTCTAACTCAACTCAGATGGAAATGTTTGAAGGCTGGTTCCTTACAGGATCATATCTGTTTGTGTCATAACGGGATAAATTAAGGCCTATTGTCCATAGATGAATCTCCTCCATGCTCACAGATACCTTTTACTAGCGTAGGCTATGCAGCCCTGGTTTCCATTGTGAAGAATGCATCACTCAAATAGACTGACTCCCTTCACCTGCCTGGTGAATGTTCACACATAACCACAAAAATAGCAAATGGTTCACATATACCCACAAAACCAGCATGCCTAATCAATAAACTAAGAGTCCTCTGTCCTTTTACTCTTTCTGAGCAGAATCCAAATAGTGCCAGGCATTTTAATGAGATTATTCATTCAGTGGAATGCAAATAATGGCCGACTATTTCGTAAAGGTAAGAGTCACAGATAGCAACAAGATAGCAACACAGGAGCATTATATTTCTGATAGATGTAGTTCAACTGAAACACTTAAAACACAAAAAAAAATACAAAAAACCCACGCCAAAAATACCCCAAAACAACCCGTTTCAACAAGATCTCAAAAGTTGAGTTATTTAATATTAGGTGAAAGGCACAACCCAATCCCTGCCACACAAATTTATAGTTTGCTAACTTCAATTGTTTTAGACACTTGGAGGTTGCAAGTGAAAATTTATATGAAACAATACTAGCTTATTCTCACTGACAATAGGACAACTATTTAGTCAATATACATTGCCAGGGACATTGTACAAATCAGATCTTGAAGAATTTCAACATGTTCTTTTTTGTGTAGCTTCAGAAGTAAGGAAAAGTTACACAGATGAAAATGACAGAAAAAGGAAAGGCTTGAACACAGACAAAATAGAGAAAAAAATATACACTTGTATTTCTAGAAATGCAAAGTAGGGGAAACTGAGCTTTTCAAGACTGTTGTAAGGCAACAAGATTCCTAAAATTCAGCAGCAGCTAAATGCTCTGAGGTCTAACTCCCTGATGCTTAACATTTTGCTGTGGGTCTTGAGCAGATTAATCCAAAAGCCCATACAATATCCATTTTTATGTCAAGTGGAAGATTTTAAGTCAAAATATATCTTACCTAGATGGATAGTTAAAAGAGCTGACAAAATACATTGCATTGTGTAGTCTCATAACTCACTGAAAGACACCTGCTTTTTGCGTTGGAAAAATGGGTCATGAATGCAAATACAAACCAATAATAGATGAATGGATGCATGAGAAGTCACAACTTCTTACACTTCCTTTTTAGGAACATAAACAGTATTAGGAAACAAATATTTAATTGTGCACTTGAGAGCACATTGTCAGGTTAACTTCATTATTTATCATTTCCATTCAGGCACTTTCTTTCCTGTCTTTCTTCAGTGAGGCTCTTAACACAGAATCATAGAGGGTGGAAGAAGCCTCCAGAGGTCTCAAGTCAAACTTCCTGCTCAGGATCCTGCCCAGTTGAGTTCTGAATGTTCATTGTTTTGATTATTCATTTTAGATATTAATTTGATGCAGGAAAGTGTGAAAGAAAACACATTAAAAAAGGCTCAGGTTATAAACCCAGAGAACTGGCAGCAAACCTGAGTGGCACATCCAATACCTGTATCAGCTGGAACATTATAAAATAAATAAGCAATTGTGTAGACTGTCCTTTTGTCTGAACAAACTGTATAAACTTCTGCTCTCAGGGGAGCTTTCCTACAACAACAAGTTACATTATTTCTTTTCAGTGTGGAGCAAAACACTCATTTTTCTTTTCCAGCCAAGTAAGTTTCTTGGAAGAATATTGTTTTTTCCTGTTTTATAAGAGTGCAGAAATAGTTGAATGTAATTGTATTTTGTCCCAGAACAATAGCTTGATAAATGTAACTGCCATTCCTAACAGTGACTGTGGGTCCCACTTCTTGTAAGTGGTATAGCAAAAATGTTGTTAAAGTCTCAGCCAAAATTCCTGCTGGAATGTGGCCAGGTTTGTCGTTCTTTTTTTTCCTTCTCCCCCTCCCCGATTGCTTCTAAAGGCCAAGTCTGTTTAAACAGACATTATCTTCTCAGATATCCTGTCTGAAATGCTGATGATTCACAAGTTGACCCTAGTGACTAAATTCCCTTCAGTTCAACACAGGCAAGATTTCAGCACATATGTTTATAAAACATTTCTTCACAGCACCCTCAGAAAATTCCAACCTTTTGCCCTCTGCCTCTTGAACCTACCATGATTTATTGCCATGCAACTAACCCTTTGTGACACACCTTAAAAACCTTTGCAGCCACTTTAAGAAGTCTTTTGAAGACTTCTAATATTCTTGTTGGCTTTCCAGGAAAACAAGGTTTACATAGTCGTGCTGCCTTCTCCTCTGTGTGCTCATCCCATTGTCTTTGAACAAGTTTTTCAATTTCGGCCAAATCTGATGGAGGTCCCATAGAACTTGCACCCATTTGAAGTAATACTCTTGATGTGGAAACAAACAGTTCAGTGCTGCTTCACCCTGGAGCTTGAGGGTTAGTGGTTCTGTTCATGTGGCTTGACCACCTTGTACTTGGCCTGAAATAAGACATGGTGTGTGGTCTGTGCATGGGACAGGGTGGGGCTCTGCAGGTGTTACTCGGGCAGAGATTACTCAGGGAAGACAGGAATGTCGACAGCCACTGATCCATGTCCTCTGGAACGATTTGCTGTTACCCTAAGGTGGCACCTTGTTATGATAAAAGGCAAGAAGTGGGTTCACTTCAAGGTGTTTCAACACTTCAAGGCGTTTTGTGGCTGTCTGTGCACTCCTATGGGAGAACAAAACGTGCCTTTGGAGCCTGAGTGGCTGAGGAATTACACTGAGTGTGGAATTCAAGGATGAGTGCCGGCCCCACAGGTCAGGCTGGGCAGCACTGCCTGACATTCCCTGCTGCTGGGCACCACCATGGCTCTGAAATCTTCCAACACGGGATTTTCCAGTGTGGTGGTCCTGCAAAGCTGTGCGGAAAGCAAGCCAGCCATGGGTGGGGATCTGCCTCTTCTCCCGGGCAGCTGGGGAAAGGACGAGAGATGTGGCCTCAACCTTCGCCAGGGGAGGTTTGGGTTAGACATTAGGAGGAATTTCTTCATGGAAAGAGTGATTGGGCATTGAAATGGGCTGCTCAGGGAGGTGGTGGAGTCAGTGTCCCTGGAATGTGAAACCTATCCACAAGAAGGGCTGGAAGGATGACCTGGGTAATTACAGACCTGTCAGCCTGACATCAGTTCGAGGTAAAATTATGGAGCAGATAATCCTGGGTGCAATTAAGCAGCACCTGCAGGATGATCTAGAGATCAGGCCCAGCCAACATGGATTTAGGAGGGGTAGGTCCTACCTAACCAACCTGATCTCCTTTTGTGACCAAGTCACTCGCCCAGTTGATGAGGGGAAGACTGTAGATGTAGTATACCTGGACTTCAGTAAACCCTTCGAGACTGTCTCCCATAGTAAACTTCTGGAGAAGCTCTCAGCCCACGGCTTGGTCAGGAGCGTGCTGTGCTGAATTGGGAACTGGCTAAATGGCCGAGCCCAGAGAGTGATGGTGAATGATGTCCCATCCAGTTGGTGGCTGGTCACTAGTGGTGTCCCCCAGGGATCAGTGTTGGGCCCAATCCTGTTCAACATTTTTACTGATGATATGAGTGAGGGAATTGAGTCCACTATTAGCAAGTTTGCAGAGGATACCAAGCTGGGACCTAGTGTTGATCTGTTAGAATGTAGGAGGGCCCTTCAGAGGGACCTTGACAGACTGGAGAGATGGGTTGATTCTAATGAGATGAGATGTAACAAGTCCAAGTGCCGAGTTCTTCACTTTGGTCATAATAACATCATGCTGGGGGCAGTGTGACTGGAGAATGGCCAGGCAGAGAGGGACCTGGTAGTGCTGGTGGATAGGAAACTGAGTATGAGCCAGCAGTGTGCCCAGGAAGGCCAATGGCATCTTGGCCTGTGTTAACAATGGCGTCGCCAGTAGGACCAGGGAAGTTATCCTTCCCCTGTACTCAGCACTGGTGAGGCCACAGCTCGAGTGCTGCGTCCAGTTCTGGGCCCCTCAGTTTAAGAAAGATGTTGAGCTGCCGGAATGTGTCCAGAGAAGGGCAACAAGGATGGTGAAGGGGCTGGAGCACAAGCCCCATGAGGAGCGGCTGAGGGAGCTGGGGTTGTTCAGCCTGGAGAAGAGGAGGCTCAGGGGTGACCTTATCGCTGTCTGTAACTACCTGAAAGGAGGTTGTAGTCAGGCGGGGGTCGGTCTCTTCTCTCAGGCTCCCAGTGACAGGACGAGAGGACACAGTCTTAGGCTGCGGCAGGGGAGGTTTAGACTGGATGTTAGGAAAAAGTTTTTTACAGAGAGAGCGATTTCCCACTGCAGTGGGCTGTTCAGGGAGGTGGTGGAGTCACCGTCCCTGAACGTCCCACCGTTTAAGAAGAGGTTGGATGATGTACTTAGTGACATGATTTGGATGATGAGATTGTATTGGGTAATAGGTTGGTGATAGGTTAGGTAATAGGTAACAGGTTGGAGTTGATGATCTCTACAGTCTTTTCCAACCGTGTTAGTTCTGGGAAGAGATTCCGTGACCCGGCGCGTTCGTGCTGCCCCGCTGCGAGCGGAGCGGCGACGCTTGGCCCCGCCGGGCCGCCGTCGGGGGCGGGCTTTCGCCGGAGCCATGGCGGCGCCCGTCGTGCCGGAGAGCGACAGGTACCGGGGCTGCTCCCGCCGGGCCGCGCTCCCTTCCTTTCCCTGCCCTGCTGTCCCTGCCCTTCCCTTCCCGGGCCGGTCCCACCGCGGTGCCGCGGCCCGGCGGGCCCTGTGCCCCTCTGACCGCCCCGTGTTGTCCCTTACAGCATCCGCAGGGCCGTGTCGCTGCTCAACGCCCTGGACCCGGCCCGGTTCCCGCGGCTCCTCTCCCGCCTTCTCCAGAAGCTGCACCTGAAGGTTGGCGGGGGTTCGTCGGTGTCGTGGGGGGCGGAGCCCGAACGTTCTGTTTTTAAGGGGTTTTTAGTTTCATTGGTCGCTGATTGTTCGGAACTGTTTCAGGTGGTTTAAGTAAGAGCCGGTCACGGCGGTGGTGGTTAATAATTTGTTACTGAACGCTGCCGGGGGACCCGCGGGTGCCTCGGCACTTTCCCTCCCGCCCTCACCAGAGTCGTCCCCAAAAATGGGATTCGTGACCCGCTGTGCAAACAAGCCGATGGCCGCACGGTCGAGAGAGAGACGGGGGTGGTTTGTCTCAGAGTTGCGCAAGCCTGGGTGCCCGGTGGAATTCCACAAACCAAGCACGCCGACCACAGTTTTTTACTGAGTCAAACAGAGCCGAAAAAGTTTTTTACTATTTGTATAAACTGGAGGTGGGGGTGGGGGGGTGTGGTGTGGTGTGTGTGCCTCCTAGAATTTGCATCCGTTTGAGGTAATTCCTGTCTTTTGTGGCAAACACAGAATTAGTGGTCCTTGGCTACAAGTTACATAGTTCTTTTATTCTTTAAGTTCCTATCTTCTGTTGGTTAACGAATCGCGCTCTTCTCATGGTAATTAGTCCGCCTTCTGGGTCCTTCTCTTGGGCCGGTGGGCACACTCTCCGCCTGCCAGAATTTCCTTTTTCCCAGTCGGAGCTCATTCAGCACAATATCCTGGGAGTTCTGCCCAGTGTCCTCGTGTCTTGTAAGTTCTGCATTCTTTGCATCTGCTCTCAGTGATACATCATTTTTCCCGAGTTTTGTTAACTTCCCCTAGGTTTGAGGTCATCGAAGCATGTCAAGCCCTAAACCTCAACAAGGGAATTCAACAAGTAATTTGTTTTTCTAACACTGGACATCCCTTAGAGCTTGTTAGCTGCTCTCTGTTTCAGGGATTAAATCTCCTTTCTTGTTGTTCAGGCTTGAAAGGGTGAAAAGATCAAAAATCAAAGAACATATTTTCTTAGGAAAATTTTACATATTCCACATTTTACAAATTAAGGAAACACTAAATGCATATTTTTATTTATTTTTCTGCTTTTCTGTGTGTCCATCAACCCGAGTCACCTGTGGAATTGAGGTTAGAAATAAAGTCCAGAGCTTTTAGTGAGTATTTGCATTGTCTTTACAGAAGGTGTTCTTAATTGCAGACTAAATAAAACTTGATAAAATAAATCAGTAGTCAGTTTCATTGCACAGTGCCAAATGTTAAAGAATGTCAAATGAAGACTTAAGTCTAAACTTTGCACTAGATAATGCATGTGAAACCGTAAAATAAATCTTATACTAGAAATTATTTTTTTACTTTCTTTGTCTTTCATTGTCAGATTTTGTTTATTCCCCTGTTTTGTGTCCAGCAAAAGTATAGGAAGAAACACAGAATTTGTTTTCTATACCCATATACATACAAAATAAATGTTAAACTACTACAGGTTAGGAGCAGCATGGGAAAGAATGCAGATGCATTAAAGGTTATCATTCCGAGACTATAAGGAAGGTTTCATTTGATTCAATTGCTGATTTTTTTCAGATCAAAATTACTGATTTGGATGCTGCTGTTACTGCAGGGAGTTTTCTCTGTTGTTTTGGGTGGGTATTAACCCACTGTTAATGGATATTGACCCATTGGTTACTGCCAAGTGTCACCAGCTGGTTGGTTGGTTAGTTGTTCTTTTTTGGTACTCCATAGCATTTTAGTAGCTCTTCACAGTTTTAATCTGCTCTCACACGAGCTGAAGCAATTTCTGTAATTTAGCTCAGTCTCACGAAGAGTTCAACTGACCTTTCTAAAATACCTAGGTTTAGGGCAAGGTAAATTGCTGGAAACTGTCAATGAGCTTACTTTCCATAACAAAGGGAATACTCTGTGCTTCCTTCTAACAGCTAATGATTCAAATAATGTTTCCATTTTTATACTCTTTTTTTCAAATGTTGCAGTTGGCGAATTTTTTTGTATAATTGCCTCACTCTTTATTCTGACAGTTGAATTGTTTTTTTTGTGTAGCTTTGCAGTTTTGCATTACTAAGTGGTCTAAACACAGTGTTTTGTTGCCTCTATTATGTATTTGTTAGTACTTGCATTTTAAACGAAGGCAATATCTGCATTTAAATTACTATTTAATTTCCTTCAGTATAATAAATACCACTGCTGTATTTTAAAAGTACAGCACATTCTCAATCGTCTCCAGTAGCATGGTAGGCTATAGAAACAAATCTGACTTTCGAAATAAATATAGATAAGTTTTTTATTTCCTTTATAACAGCATGAGTAGTTTTTAGAAGGGTATACAGAGTGGAAGAAGCTTTACAACTAACTTCACTACAGTTTGGCCTTCTGTTTTCTCTGGAGTGTAACTTAAGTAATGCACTTTAGTACTTGTCTTTTTTTTTTATAGAAGGTTGTTGGAGGCGATCTGATAATTCTCATTTTAATTCTCAGGTGCAAAGAGAAAGCATTTTGTTTTGCTGTAGGCTTTTAATTTTGATTTTCAGTGAGAGGAGTTGCAATGTATTTTCCTGTTGGAGAAGAGCTCTGCTTTGTTATTTCTATTTAGAAACAACTGGATGGCCACTATGTTTTGATTTTGACAAGTGTGTTCTTGGTCCTTAAATGAAATGTGAGGACTAACAATTTTTGTTCTTCAGGCTGAAAGTACCTTCACTGAAGAAGAGGAAGAAAAGCTTCAAATAGCTTTTTCTTTGGACAAGCAGGATCTTCATTTGGTTCTTGAAACTATATCCTTCATTTTGGAGCAGGTATTTTGTTTTCATCACTATGCATTGATAAATGTATTTTTCTATCCAACTTTACATTTTGAAAATATAAAGGCCAAGTTAAAAAGGAATGAGTGAAAACATGTATCTGTAGTGTGTTATGTGTATTTTGAGGTCATGATTTTACTGCTCTTGTTTTCGTGCCTTCCTGATTTGGATGGGACTTGTTGCCTTTGTGGAATGATTTTCTAGCTAATATAAATGTTATTGGCAGAAGGGAAGTCTGCATGACTTCCAGAGAAGTGATGGTATTTATGAGGTACAGTCTTCTCTCTTACTCCTTGTAAACAGGTCAGCCATTCACTTTTCAAGTTCTTACAAGGAAAATACTAGATAATGCTTTTGAGCACTGCTTAATTTACCTGGGGAGTCAGTTGTGGAAGACTTTGGTGCCCAGAAGTGGAGTCTGTACTGAGGTGAACAATCACACCCACCACAACCCTGGCATTTGGATGAGTGGATCGATTGCATGGCGTAGAGCTGGATACCTTGTAAACAGAGGAGGTTTACTGGTTGTGCAGTCTACCTCTGCTAAGGTTGAGAGGCCTTTGTATTCCGTGGTAAATATGGTAATTGTCTTAAAAATGGTCACACCCATGATGTTTTCTGCCATTTCATGTGAGTATAGTTAAGTGTATTCTGTGCAGAGGGCATGCATAGTGATGGTCTGTGCCACTGCATTAGAAAGGAAACAAACAGTTCTTGCCATGGCTCTTCCCCACCAAAAAATCAAAATGAAATATGAGATCACCTCCAGACTGGAATTTTGGATTTGCGTGGGAGCCAAATATCAGACTTTCCTGTTCATTGCCTGGTTGTAATTTCATCAGAGTCCTTAATTCATATAATAATTATTTAAGATGAACAGAAAACCAGTTAATTCCCCTCTAGAACTTGCTTATTTTACATTAAAAAAAAAAAAGAGGGAAGAATATTAGTATCTGCCAAAAAAAAAGAGTCCAGGGTGGGCTATGTGTTGTAGGAGAACTCTTTGTATTCCTGCTGATAGCTGTGCTTCTTAGATCAGCTGCTTATTCTGTCAGAGGATAACTTTTTTAGCAGCTCTTTGGTCTGTGGACACACTATAGATAAAAAGACTGCTGTAGGGTCTTTCCCTCACGTGTTGTTTCTTTTTTTCCCTGACCTGATGGTGACAGTTCTGTTTTGAAAGGGGAAACCAGCATGTTATACACACTTTGAAAAACAAAAAATTGATGCTAATAGGAAGGTAATATCTAGCTCACTTGGTTTTGGCAAACCATTCTTGTCTTTTTAGAATGCTGCCTCATAGTTCAGGCTTGCTTGAATAGTGTGATTTTGGAAAAGTTGTCCTTTTTTCACAGTCATAATTTGCTTCAAAGCTCCTGGTCTTTTTTCAGTGATAGCTGCTTTGGCATTGAGTACAGTGGAAACGTGTACATAATACTCAGATTGTTCTTGTATCTATTTTTCATAGTTTGTTAATCTTGAGAAGAGTTGTTCGTAATGTTGCATTTTGAGATAGTTACACTTTTCTACCTTCCCACGTGGAGGGCTGAGGTGAACAGGATGCTTGTAGATCCCACTGGGATTGCTTGTAAAAATCTATTGTGAACATGGTGGCCATCCATGGTACAACATATCTGGAATGACTGGTGTCATTCTCAACCACAGCGGTTGTTTTTCCATTTGACAGGCAGTCTATCATAATCTGAAGCCTGCTTCATTGCAACAGCAGCTGCAAAGCATTCACCTGGATCAAGACAAGGCCGAAGCATTTGGTGCTGCGTGGGCAGCTGCGGGTCAAGATACAATTGAGAAGTTCAGGCAGAGGGTTTTGACCCCTCAGAAGGTAACATTTTTGGTTTATTGCTTTTTTTGAGAGAGAAAATAAAAGTTGTATTCGTTTGGTTTTAAGCAAAGAGGTTAAACTAAGGTACAAAGTTTGTGAGAAGCCAGGGTACTTAGTAGGTAGTAGACGAATGGGGTTGGCACAGTAGAGATCCATTTTTTAAAGAGGTGTTACACATTAGCTGAGCTGCTGTAACCGAATATATCACTATTAGCAATGCAAAGTAGTGAACCTACTTACCTTTGGGAGATGTTTGTGAACATGCTTTACAGCAGGGCAAGAGTAAAATATTCTCATGGACGCTTGTAGTGGTTTAGCTCATCAGCCTGTTGATTCTCTGTGCTTGTATCTGAGCTTCTGCCATCTTTAATTTTGTAAGCTGGTTGAATGGTAAGTGTTGTGAGATATTTATTACAATTCTGAGATGCTTTTCTATGGGGGCATAATCTTGCTTCCTGTGTGGCTCTTACTGGTTAAAACTTGCTACATGTTGTGAACTCTCACTGTATCTTTAGGCATAGTTGTCTGCATCTATGAGAAGGTATAATAACATCATTTTGTGGATTCATAATGAGCCTGTAAATGCATAAGGAATTGTATATAGAGCACATCAGTGTCAGCCAGGAGCAAATGTTTAGAAAGAGGTGTGGAACGCTGACTCAGTTATTCTTACTTGGTTTTTATCATTGCTATATATGTCGTTGGGATAAGAGTCTGTTACTTTATGATTTGATTAGTAACATAGAAGATAAATTAGATGTCTTAAGTACACATGATGTACTGACAGAAATAGAAAAACATCATTTATATCAGCATGTTTATACCTAAATAAATCTATAATTTCCCTTAGGTGTAAAATGCACATATTGAAAAGACATGAAGTATCTATGGAATAGACTAAAGATACTCAGAATTGTGTCAAAGTTGACTTTTTTCTAAGTATTTAAGCTTGATCCTTTGTAAAACTGGATTACTTTAGACGCAAAACTTGTTGAATTCTGATGTGCAAAATTATAGTAACTCGTGAACCTCATCAAGTAAATGACTGGTAATATAAATGTGCAAAAAAAATTGAGTTGAGCAAGATATGTTGGGCTTTTGTTTTTTTGTGATAACGGTACCAATGCCAAGCATACAAGTTCCAAAGTTTAAATGATCAGCCATAAAGTAATATATAGGCAGGTATGACTGTCCATTGAAGGCGGTGAGTGCTTTGAAAATCAAGTGAGATCATGAAAGATTATAAGGTTAACTTTTCCAAGTACAGTGTATGTGTACAGAATGAAAGGGAGATTTGAGGACAACCTATGAAGCATCTGTCTTTTTTTCAGGCAGACTATGCATTAGTACATGTTGTACTGCTGAGTCTTCAGTATATTAGAAGCTAATAAAACCACCTTCCAATCCTCTTCCTTTTGCAGCTTGTACCACTCACACCTGCGGTCCTTCTGTGGCCTGTTTAGGGAATGACATTGCTTTGTTTCCTGTCCGGAGTTTTGTGAGGCCTGCAACATACAATGTTTCTGGTGTATGTTACAGTTTTGGGGTTTTTTTATAACTTCTGCAACGTCTAATCCAATGCTGTTTTTCTACTTCATTGCATCCCATATAAAGCAGTTTTAAATTGTTGTTTTTAATTAAGATTCCAGAAAGTAACTGCAAAAATATCCTAGTGATTTTTAGTGTGAGTGCAGGTTTAGATACAGGTGTGTGCCTCTGCATATGCTTAAATTATCATTTTCCCTCTTACTTATTTGCCCAGATAAGAAGTTGAGTATCAGTTTGAATGTAGATATTAGGCTGTAATTTGAGTTTGAACTTGAACTTGCTTTCCCAGTTTGTTTTAAAAATCTCTGAAATACTAATTCTGTAGACTTTAGTTGAGTGAAAAACTCAAAGTTCGTGAGGATTTTTCCTTGAAGGCAAAGGTTAAGTTCACAAAACCAATTAATAAATAAAATATTTATTCTGCTAGCATGGCACACAGGAAAAAAATATACTGAGAACTGCGGTACAATGGAAGAACAACTTGCCATCTCCTTATAATCTTGTGACTCTCATAATGTCTTAAGAGTGCAGTAGATGACTCCATTGCTCTCTGCAACATTCTGTATGTTACTGCAGATTGGCATGTATTTGGTGTATTGTCTTTCTCTACCTTGAGAAATAGTGAGCAAAACATTTTCTTACTTGTGGCATGTTGCTGTAGTAAATTCTGAAAGTGCTCATCGTCATCTCTTCATTTAAAGCTAAAAAGGTTGGAAGCCTGAAAAATACATAGACAAGAGTGGTTTCTTTTATGATTTATGTAATTTTTTTATATTTGGATATTATATTAATGTCTTTGCAAAAAGAGATGTGTACTGAATTATTAGTACTCTCCACAACGTGTGTGTGGGCATAACATGTAAAACAATTGATCCTGTAAACATGCCCTTTATATCAGTATTTGTTTACATGGCTATGTAGGAGTTCCTGTTTTGCATTGGTCAGTTCTCTTCCAGAAGCAGTATTAGATGCAAAGAAAAGAAATCCAAACATCCCCACCAAGCATCAACCACCAGCTTGTCTGTGAGGATCTTATGAGACACAGTGTCAAAGATGTCCCTGAAGTCAAGGCAGACCCCGCTTTCACCTTGTCTACCAAGCCAGTCATTTCATTGTAGAGGTTTATGAATAGTTGGTCAAGTATGACTTACGTTGTGAATCCATGCTGATTACAGCAAGTCACCTTGTTTTTCACATACCTAGAAGTGGTTTCCAGCGTTTGTTGTACCATCATCTTGCCAGAGACTGAGGTGAGGCTGACTGTCCTTAAGTTCCTGGGGTCCTACTTTTTAGCCACCTTGAAGATAGGAATGACATTTGCTTTCTTTAGGAATCGTGAAGATTGATGCTTGGTGGAGATGTCTGGATTTCTTTTCTCTGTTTGTGTGGGTTTTTTAAGATTGATTTATTTGTGCTCAGTGTATGGGTGATGTTGGATTCATAATGAGGCTTTTTCTTGTCATATATACCTTGTAGTTTTGTATGTGATTGAGATTTCAGGAATGTGGGAGTTACAGTACTGGCTCAGAAAATCTGTTTGTTGAGTTCCCTGTCTTTGGCTCTTTGGATGAAAGCATAGAGGTGGAATCTTCCAGTTAGCCTGTTTGATGGAAACTTACACCTTACATCATGACTTAGAAGCTGTCTTGTATCCCCAAGGATGATTGTTTCTCACTTGTGAATTGTCCTATTTAGTGAACTTGGAGGTTTCAGTCTGTGTACTTGCCTGATTTCTGGTTTTCTACCACTTGAGGGAAAAATGGTATGTATTGATGGTTTTTAAAAACAGTATATCCATTATCTTTTGATTTTAATGTATATCCTCTTTTTTGTTGTGAGAAATACCAAACAAGAGTGTGGTCTTTCTTGTTTTTATTCTAAAGAACATAGTGTGTGATTTCTAACTCTCATTCCTTTCAAGTTTCTTGCTTGTCATCCTTCATGTTATCTGTCTCTGACATACTTTTGCTATATTTTGGAAGAAACTAATGTGAATAGCACATGAAATAGACTTACTGGAATATGAATACTTTATGTGATGACTTTATAATAAAGATCTCCCTCAGAGGTCAGGACTGGGATCAACATGGCTTAAGGTCATGACACAGTGAGATTGGGTGCATTGTCAGCAGTACTGTGGGTCACGTCAAGCTGAGTGGTGCAGTTGGTAAAGGGAAGGGGTGCCATCCAAAGGGACCTTGACAGGCTCGAGGGGAGGGTCCATGTGAACTTCATGAGGTTCATGATGCTAAGTGCAGGGTCCTGCTCCTGGGTCAGAGAATCTCCTGATTCAGTACAGACTGAAGAAGTGAATGAATGTATTGAGAGCAGCCCTGCAGGAAAAGAACTTGGGGGTGCTGGTGGATGAAAAATTTTATGCAGTCCAACAACGTGCACTAGCAGCCCAGAAATCTAACCTATCCTTGACTTTATAAAAAGAAGTGTGGCCAGCAGGTTGAGGGAGGTGATTCTGCCTCTCTGCTCTAATCTCCCGGGACCTCACCTGGAGTATTGCATCCAGTTGGGCCACCAGCACAAGGCAGACGTGGACCTTTTGGAACAGGTCCACAGGAGGGCCATTAAAGTCATACAAGAACACGAACACCTTTGCTATGAAGACAAATTGAGGGAGGTGGGGTTGTTCAGCCTGCAGAAGAGAAGGCTCTAGAGAGACATTATTGTAGGCAATTCAGAACTTCAAAAGGGACTTACAAAAAAGATGGAGGGAGATAATCTTTCATTCCAGTTTTAAGATAGTAAAAAAAGGCAGACCGTTTAATTTCTTTTACTGTGGGTATAGTTGGCACATTGAGCAAACGTTGGAACCTGTGACATTGATAAACTTATGGTCAAAACTAGTGGGTAGCTGAGTGTCCATGTTTATTATTTCATAATATTACTAAAAAATTTGACTTATTGCCATTTTTGAGAGAATAGGCCAGTGCGTGTAGTGGCAGGACAAGGGGCAACAGTTTTAAACTGAAGGAGGATGGATTTAGACTGGATATAAGGAAAATATACTCATTAAAGGACATGGGAGCAGGCTGCTCAGAGAGGTTGTAAGTATTCATAGTCAGGCTGGATGGGGCATTGATGGACATGATCTACTGAAAGATGTTCCAGCCTGTGGCAGGGAAGTTGGACTAGATGATTTTCCAAGGTCTCTTCCAATCCAAAGCATTCTATGTTTTTTCTGCAAATACTGGTTGTTGAGTTTTATTCCCCTTTCATATTCTTTTAAAAATACATATAAACTTTTTGCTTATTACTGCGTATTTTTAGGGGCTTTTACTGACATATTCACGTGATGTGCAGCACTACATACTAGTTCAGAATTCAGTATATGGGATTCTTCTGTACTTTTGCTTACCAGGTACTTCTCTGTACACTTAACAACTCTGGATTTTCATTATAGCAGCATTAATGGGTGGTTCATGTGGATCCAAGTGCATAATCAAAGTCAGGATTAGCATTACTGAGATTTTCATAGTTCTGTTCTAACCTGTGAGGTTGTACAGGGAAACTGTGTACAACTCAGAGTTTACAAAGTAACTAAGAAAGATCTATTTGAAATTTTATCTTGTGTTGTGCTAAAATCCATGTGGTAAAATAATTCTGAGTCTCTCCTGACACCTGGTACTTACAAGTTGTCTATTTTGGAAATACTGAAATGCTGTCATGAAATCTATTTTCTGTAGTGTACACAGGAAGGATTAGGCAGTAATCTTTCATTCCAGTTTTAAAGTAGTAAAAAATGGCAGACAGTTTAATTTCTTTTACTGTGGGTATAGTTGGCACATTGAGCAAACGTTGGAACCTGTGACATTGATAAACTTATGGTCAAAACTAGTGGGTAGCTGAGTGTCCATGTTTATTATTTCATAATATTACTAAAAAATTTGACTTATTGCCATTTTTGAATAGGCCAGTGCATCTTTTGGCTTTCACAAGTGTTCAGGTTTAGATACAAGACCACTAGTTATTATGAGAAGTAATTTCTTAGAGATAATTTGCCTATATTGACATGTTATTTTATATTGACATTCTTTTTTCACCTGCAAAGTACAAATTGTTAAAAACTAATATTCTGTGCAAGAGGTGTAGGTGGTAATGTGCTGGTTGATACCTTCATTAGGATGACAAGTCGAATTGAGTTTGTTAGAGCAACAGAACAAGTATTTCTTAGAATGCAGATAAGGTGAAGTTTTCTGTGGCATATTGAACACTACTTCTAATGGCTTGAGGAAAAACTATTCTTTTATGAACTTAGGTCTTTTTTTGTGCAGACTGCTTGATACATAGGGATGTTACTGACTTGAAAAATGAATAAAAACTACAGAGTTAAACTAAAATTCAACTGCTTAATACTATTAGTTTTCTCACTTCATCTTTTAATTTTTCTTCTCTGAGCTATTGGCAGTCTTCAGCTGAACAGGGTTACTAGTCATGTATTTTCTGCTGTTGTGTTAATTGGTTCTTTGAATCCTTACTCATATGGCAGTCCCTTCATTATATTATTTCTGCTGTATGATACAATCCTAGACAATCAGAATGATAGTATTTGTATAATTTTTTTCCTTTGAACATATTCTTTATTTGTCCTTCAGAATGATAGGCCAGTGATAATAGTCTGATATCAGTTTGGTCCAGTTTTTGAGACTTTGCTTGGTAGTGTATCAGTTTAGAAATGAGGACACATTGGTCAGATTAGAACATATTTTCTCCTCTCTGCAAAGAAGAGCTAGATTTTTAGTAGAGTTCACTCTGAATTTTTATAGCAACTTTTCATCCATTCTGTTGCTTCTCTCCACTTCCTCCTCCCCCTATATTATGTTCTCTGTTTTTTTTTTATTCTATTCAAATCTGTTTTAAAGGCAGATCAAGCTCAATGCCTCATAGCTTTACTTGTTTTGGAAAACTGTTCAGGGTATCCTTAAAATATGTATAATGAAAAAGATAAAAGTCCTATGTTGCCAAGCAGGAGAAGTTTTTTATAGCTTTCAGACAGCACTTCTTAATATAATGATGCGTGGGAATGCAACTAGTGAAATTATGTACCTAAAATTCTTGACAGAGCTGTCAATTCTGTATCTTGAGTGCCTGTTTGAAGCCATATGGGAAAAACTTTGGAAGTAGTTTTCTCAAAAACTGGCCTTTCTGCTAATGGGTGTATATGTAATGGTAATATGCTAAATTCCCTCTGTTAAAGGCAGGCAAATCTACAGAAATACTCTGAAACACATGCATACCATGGTGGTTATGACAAAAAAAAGAGAACTGGTGTGCTCTGTGTGTGTCTGTGTTGTGGCAGAAGAATTCTTTTGGATATGGGAGGAATGCAAAATAAGGTTCAAACAGAAAGAATCTTGCAGTTTCTTGTTAGTGTCTGATCAAGCAGTCATTCTTAAAGTGACAAACTGAGGTCACAAATACAGTGTTGTACTTGGAGGCATTGTCACAACGAATTGCGAACCCACTTGCATTATTTGATGCCATCACAGACAGAGGCAAAGAGAAGGCAAATATCAGACCTATAGTAAAGACACAGTTTTGTACCTACTGAGGCTTATTTTGGCAGCCAGCTACAGCACAACTGAGTCTTATTCTTTTACTCACTCAGATCTGTTAGCTGGAATTTTAATTGTTTACAGTTTTTAGGTACTACTTCTTGAGGAATTTTTTTTTTAGTTTCTTCCTATCCTTCTGCCTTCTACCAAGAAAGTGTAAATGATAAAGGCTGGAAGAAGGTACATTTTGAGAATGTTTAAAAACATCAGAAACTTTTGTTCTGTTCCTACATACAAAATAACATCTTTTAAGGTTATAAAAGCATACCATGCTTATCTTGTGTAACTTCCTGTGTAATACAAAGCGTAATTTTTTTCTCAATATGTAATACACCTTTTAGA
Organism: Serilophus lunatus; assembly: GCA_013399895.1. Taxonomy (NCBI): domain Eukaryota; kingdom Metazoa; phylum Chordata; class Aves; order Passeriformes; family Eurylaimidae; genus Serilophus; species Serilophus lunatus. Next base: position 71,935 of record VXBA01001221.1, read on the forward strand.
ACAGGGGTCTGGTTGAGATTTCAAGGCTTGAAATGACAGGTAATTTCTGGGGTCTTTTTTTATGGTTATAATGATGTCTGTCTGCCTTATCTCTAATTAAAATTGGTCCAACCTAATCTTCACACTGTTGAGTCTTGCTGTATATTCTTCTGCTAGATAAAAGAGCCAGTCAGCTATGACTCGGTAAGAGTGGTGGTAGACTGGTGTGCATTTTTACTAGAGCCCTGTGCCCACAGATTTCCCAGTGACAGTGCACAACACCACATTTACCTTTTGCAAATGAGTGAATCCCTAAATACTAGGTGTTGGGAAACTTGAATGCTGTTTATAATGTTTGTTATACAGTCTCTCTGTATTTGCTTTCAAGCTACCTGCTTATCAATAAAAATCAGTTAACGATGAAAACTAACAGTAATTTCAATTAGGGAAAAGTCTTTTGAAGTTGTTGGTGCGTAGTGCTAGTCTTACTCTACCAATTTCATGTCATGTTATTTCTTTTGTTTCCTTCCTTTAGAAGCACACTGATACTTTTCAGAGTCTGTCTTTTTTTAAAATTCAAAGATTAAAGAGGTGAGGTGCTTTGGTTTGAAAAGCAAAAAGAGCAAAGAAGTCTGAAAAATGCTGCTTTCCTTGGCATATGTGCTTAGTAAGGTTTGCTGAAGAGAAAAAGGATAATATTCTTGAAGATAAAAATGAGAAATCAGGGGAAATTACCCCTCTAAGAAAGAGACAATCTTGGATGAAGGATCTTGTTAATCTTACATATTCACCAAATAAGGTGAATTTATTTAAATAATTTGAGCATATTTTCCTTGTAGAGTTAAATTTCCATCTCTTTTTCTGTTTTTAATATGATCCTAATATCTGCTCTGCTGTTTCACTGCAGACTTCCTCACCCATGGGGCAGCTGTTAAAGCGAGACCAGCCAAAAAGAAGCTGCAGCATGCAGAACTTCTTTCAAAGATACTCATGTTGCCTTAGTTCAACTGAAGTCAGTAGCAAGAGCAGAGAATAGAAATCAGTGTGTTTATGCAGTCATCTCCCATGCCCTCATTGCTCAAGCTTCCCATCAGTAGGAACCTGGTGTTTGATCTGGGATTTATCATAAAGGAAACACTCTCTTCTTGATTACAGATTATTTCTGTGATGAAGATCCTAGCTGTGATGAATGGCAAATCGTGCCTGTCAGTCTTAAAAATTTGCCCCTTTTTTCCTGTTTTAATATTTATTTGCTATATTGAGTACACTTTTGGCTTTACCCTGCTGGTGTCTCCTCTGCAGTAACATCTTTTTCTTATGGAGGCGGGGAGAGTTTTTGAAGGAGTTCACAGCCAGGTATGTTTTGTCATCCTTCTTAAATTATTCCAAATTATTTTCATCATCACAGCAGGCAAAATTGACATTTCCATGTCTAATTTTGATTTTTGATTCTGAAGTGCTGAGAGTGCTGATGAAAAACAGAATTGACATCCTTGGCTGTAAATTTTAGAGAGAAGACTTAATAGTTTCCTCTAGTTTTATGCTGGTGTGATGACTCAGGTATGAAGTTAGAGTAGTGCATTGTAGACCAATGCTTTTTTAACATTTATACACATTTAGTACTTTCCCATTCATACAAAACTGATGGTTAATATGTTAAAAACGCATATACATGTTGCAGTCCTTCATTAAATGAGTAGTATTCATTTATGTAAGTGTGACTTAATTAGACATTTTGTGTAATTAACTATTGAAAGATGAGGGGAGGAGATCCCTGAACTTTAAATGTGAGTATTCAGATTTTCTTCTACATGGAATTGAGGAGTACTTCGTCTTCAGTGGAGTTACTGGCAGTTACTCTTTCAAGAACTAAACTGAGTGAAAGGATGTCCATACTCACTTTCCTTTAGATTATTTCTTAGAAAATTGAAATAAATGTATTGTAAGTGCAAGAGCTGCCCTAGAAAAATTTCTTATTTTTATGGATTATTTATTTCCTCAAAATATTTTGTTAGTTGGAAAGCATCCTTAACTCTTCTGTGTTGGTGTGCTACATACTCCTCCAATAATATGAGACAGAGATTTTCTGAAGGTGTTGTTCGTATCCCATTATCTCTTACTTCACTGGATGTCTTAAATTACATTAACAGCTCTTTTTATTATTCTAGAAAATGTTTCATCTTTAAAGTTGGACTATTCCTCTCAAATTAGGGGGAAAAATAAATGAATGAGTTAATATCCGAAATTAAAAGAAAAAATTATTTAATTTATTAAAATAGGATTTAATTTCTCTCTTCTTGTAGGTGGTGCTTCCTTTGGGAAGCCTATAGGTGTCTTGCTAAGGTACATGTGGGCACAGATATATATTTATGTAGTTGAGAGAAGTATTTTTATTTTTTGCAATATAGAAGCTTGTTATTGTTATCAGATTTCTTGAATTTCTTCTTAGTTTGGGTTTAATTTGTAGTAAAGTTTATGGGCAGCAAAAAATGCATGTAAGGAACTATGGTGAAAATATGCCAGAATGGGACAAGGGAGTATGTAAAAGCATAATGGTCTGTAAATGATAAGGGAAATGGTGGATTCTGTGAGTTCTTCCATGTCTGTTGGTCCAGGCTGCCGTGGCCTCTTCAGAAGCCTGAGTGAAACAAAATGGACGCAGGAACTGAGAATTTACAGGAGTTGTTAAAACCTTCCTGATATCTTTGCTGCTCTGAGCCAGTCACCACAGGGTTCATGGAGCAGATTTGAAGCGTTTTCATTGGTGCCTACTATTGGTTTTATTTAGCACCTCTGTTTTTCCTTTCCTTGTTTTCCAGCTTGCACCTGTTTTGTTTGTTTTTGTTTTAGTGGGTTTGTTTGTTTGGGTTTTTTGGTGGTGCTTTTTTGTTTGTTTTGTTTTCTAAACTTAACCCTGAGGTTAAATAAGTGCTAGAGATCACTGAGAAGTTACAGCATTAAATAGTACTTTTTCAACAGTGTTTTATTGTTACAATGACAAGGTAGCTTGCACATTTCTAAACTGCTGATAAGAAATTGTAAAAAGAAGCTAAAGGTCTTCATGGTAGTTATGGAGAAATAGCTTCTCTCCCTCCCCAGTAAATGCTTTTCAGTTTATGTGTCACAGATTTTGGCACTCAATAGTTTCTTGCATGATTCTGTTTTCACTTCTGATAGAAGACTTGTTACAGGGAATAATTTTGTAGTCCTTTCATATTTGAAGAAATTGACCCTAAAATGTGTAGCACTTTGTAGCTAACAACTACTGTGCCTTGACACAAATGCCATGCGAGAGAGCGTGTCACCACTCTCAAAGGGTTGATTGACACTTCAGGATGTTGAATGTCTTCTAAGCAAACATAACTGTAGCCAAATACATGTTACATTTTTCTATCAAGAAAATAGACTGTTTTGAAACCTTAGGCAGCGTGTTGTCTGTTAATCAAAACTTGTTCTCATACAACCATGTTTGAAGCAGAAAAGGTACATGAATTGTACAGGAAAACAATGTAATTTTAAGGTAAGGTAATATAGAAAAGGGCTTATGGCTACTGTTCAGCTATAAACTCGGGCCATTGTGCTGCTACATGTATTTTTTTTTGTCCCAAAGCCCTCTACAATATTCTGGGAGAGAGATTTATTAAAAGTGAAGTAGAAGGCACACATTTCTTCATTTTTGGTGATTTGCTCTTTGTGCTACATGGACTTCAACTATTTAACAACTTCAGAGGCCTTAGAAGTTAGACTTGGGATATTGTTCTTGTCTCTACTGGCATTGTTTCATTATACTGGATAAGTTGTTAGTCTGTCTAAGGCTTGCTTTCCATACTGCTGTAATAAAAATGTTTGAGTAGCTGCTAGAAAGTCCTTTCTAAGTTGAGGAGCTCATGACTTGAGCCTTAGAGCCTGGTATATGAAGAGCCATCAGGTTCCGATCTTGCTCACTGTCTATGTTTGACCTTATTACTTTGGTGTTCTATCGGTAGGTGGTGCTGCTACCAATTGCCTGCTTGGGGCTGCTCCCACCATAACTCAGGATCTGATAACTCAGGATTTGGTTTTCTGTGACCATTATCAGTTTCCTTAACTGAACTAAACTTGTGTGCTTGATAAAAAACATAAAGTACTATTTTTATGCTTCTGAGAGAGTCAGTGACTTTACTTATTTTTGGTGAAGATTTTGGAGTGAAAAATGTTTTCTAGCTATATCATTCTGGTATTTCTGGAAAATACTGGCCAGCACAGGGGCTTAGCAGGATTATCCATTAGTGGGACTGACTTGAGCATATACACAGAATTCACTCTGGATTACTTTTGGGTGGTATTTCCACCAACCAATACATAATCAAGTTAGAGAAAGTCAAAGCAGAATCATGATTACAAATTCATCTGCTTTTAAAATTTATTTATTTAAATTTATTTTTTTTAAAAACCTCTTTAATTCATAGACTGTGGGCATGCTGTTACTAAAGCTACACCTACCACAAAATGAGCTAGACCAAACTCAGACTATCTTACACTGAGTCTCTTTATGATGTTTTTATGCTTTCATTGATTTGATTAATATGTAGACTTCCTTACTTTTACCACAAATTGAAGCCTAGATGGAGCATTGACTGCAGAGCAGCTGACACACTGCAGACTGACCTGCTGAAGTTCTTCCTACTGTCCTGTTCCTGTACCTGTACAGGATAACCTGCCTTGGATAAACTGTCTAGCCATCTTGGACTGTCAGTGGTGTTAATGTGTCATGATAATTTTCCTTTTGATTTGCTTAGTCATGTATGGCTTTCAGTGTTTGCTACATAGTTATATTATTGGTCCAGTGTACAAAGAAATGTAATATACATTAGTGTGTAAATGTAAGTGGTATAGCTACAACAAATTTTGAAAGTTCTGTATTTGAGCTGTGCCCATGGAAGATGCTTTTGCCACCCTTTCCTGTCTTTCATCTAGAAATTACTGTCCCTGTAGGATGCATGATATGTATTGCTGTTCACCATACAGGGCCTCTGGCATGGCTTTATTCTGTTAATGATTTTATCTGGGTTGTTGGTCTGGTAAGAGATTAGCTGAGATGTGTCACATTTTGCTTTTACAAAGTCAGCCACAATATTTACTAGCAGAGGGGAGACTTGTAGGCAGATTATCTTGCCAGATTGTAAGACTTTGTATTTCCACTTCTCTTTATTCATGAAGGCCAGGTAGGTTATTTTATTGTTACCTGAAAGTGAGATAAGAAAAATTGAGACAATATGCAGTTTGATGGGGGTGACGGGAGAACAGTTTTACTTGTGAATGTCCCATGATCCAAAGAGGAAAAGAATAACAATCTCTCTGTATTTATAACCTTTTTAACTACCAACCAAAGTCCATCTACCTCTTATGCCCCTTAAGTGTCCTGTGCCCACCCAGGGATTGCCCCCCCCACCTTCTCCCCCAGCCCCCGGTAGGTCTGAGAAGCCTAAGCCCATGTTTTGTCTTGCTACCTTCTTATCTATACAGAAGAATGCTAACATCTGAGGCATCTATGGGTCCTTAGTTTTCAAGCTATTTCAAGCTAAAGTGAATCCCAACTCATACAGCATGTCCCTCAATGCCTCATTATCAGTGTTGTAGTTCTGTTCTTGCATACTACGTTCATGTGTTAGGTATACCTTGATAATATTTGAATATAAGTTTTTACTAGTGTTTAAAAAGCAGTTTAGAATGTGTTTTTTATGACTTTCTATTAAAAATTTTGTTGCTCACATGCTTAAGTGGTTTTTGGCATTTCAGCTGTGATTAGTTAAAAAGCAGAACAGAATTATTTTGTCATTAACATCTGTATTTGGTACAGTACACATGGGTAGATCTGTTGATGAGGAAATTACTATTTTTAGGTGGTTTACCATTTATTACTAATTTTTTCTTTTTTTTGGAAGAAAAATATGACATGAAATTGAATCTGCAGCTTTACTGATGAACTTCCACAACAGGCAGAAAATGCCTTATTTTAGATCCTTAGTTGTGTTCTATGGGTTGATTCCATCAGATCTGTGGCATAAGAGGTTGCTTTATATGAGCAGTCCGAGTGATAATTTTGGCAAGAGAGAAGCGAATCCATCTTGGTGACCATGAGAATTTGTGGAATATGCATCATATACAGGTCCTGAACATTTGCAAAGCCTCACATTATGTTCACTGATGCACACCACTGGCAGTATTGCACGTTGACCTCAGAGCTTCTGTACAATCTGATTGTAATCTAAATTTCTGTTTTATAGCTTGAGACAATTGGATGGCAGCTTAATCTTCAAATGGCAGAGTCCATGCAAGCAAAGCTGAAGTCTCCTCAAGCTGTGCTGGAACTCGGAGTGAGCAACGAAGATTCAAAGGTAAGGAATAGCTTGGGCAGAGTTGAAATGAGTGGTGTTAAAGTTCTGAGGCATTCATTGGAACTCTTGATCACTCTTAATCTCATCATTTTTACATTTCAGAAAGGTTATAGTGAACACTTGGAATTCTGAAGTACTGAAATAATAGCACACATACTCAGTAGACTGAGAGCTGTGTTATCAACCCTTTGGGCTGTAACAGGAGAAATACCATGGAATATGGTTACTTTAGGCCTCTAAAATATCTTTGTAGATAATTTATTTTTATCACATATCATGTGATTGGTACTTTTTGTGCTTTTAATACCCAGTAGCTTGCAGCCTTCTACCATGCGTATAGTTATGTAAGACATTACTCATTGCTTGCAACCTTTCTGTGCTAATGATGTATTTATATGAATGATTACATAGTATGTAAGCCGCAGAAAGCCAGTGTTTGGTGGGTTTAAGGTAGAGTCTTAAGTTTAAGAATTTTAGCAACTGGTGCTGTTTCAGTGCCCAAACTCAGTAATGAACATAATTTTCTATTTATAAAATCAGTATCTTTTGTTAGTGAGTGTATTTCAAATTAGACACATTATTTGCTTTTAACCTTATCTTGCTAATGGAAATTGGAGTCTTTTCTTCTTTTGTGTCCATCAGAATATTTATCTATGGAAAATTCAGTATAAGAAGTTTGAGGGGAGAAATGAGAACTCAGTTGTGCCTTTGGCGTTGCATTTAAATCACAGTAATTTTACTGATGTGGATGGATTTTCTGATTTATGGTGCAGTGAAAATACCCAGCTTATGTTTGTGCTTCTCACCAAGACTTTTAGCAGTTGTATTGTTTTCAGCATTTCACTGCAATCTGTATTTTTGAAATGCAAATGCAGGAACCAGACAAATTTTATGCCCAACCTGCATTGGGCAGCACCAATTCAGTTTCTGTGGCAAAGCAATTAAAATAAAAAATAAAGGGGGAAAAGTATCACTTTCATATGATACAGAAAGTTCTTCTGATTCCTTTACAAATAGAATTCAGAAACTGGGATTTTTTTTATTGTTTCCTCCTTTTTTGTGGGTATGTTTAGATACCAAGATTGGAATTACTTTGCAGTAATTACAAGCCTAAAATAGATTTGTGACTGGCATTTGGATGGAACAATGCAACAAGAAAACTGATGCTCTCACAGTACAGACACTAAAATTTAAAAATCTGAGTTGATGTGAAGATTACTACAGGCTTTTTTTCTGAACGGTTACAACCTAGTAAGGTTGACTAATATCTGCTTATATACTAACAGAAGTGTGGGAACGTAATTTTTCTGCTGTATTTTGCATCTTTGTGATCTCTTGATCACTACTAACAAGATACCTTGCTGTGTTTTTTTCCTCCCCAAAAATTGTGTGTGTGCCTTTTGTGCAGAAAAGTAGTGTGGGTTTAACATGTATGTTCCTAATAGCTCTCTTAATTTTTCACTTTTTTTTACTTCATAATTAATAGATATAATGAATTTTTTCTAGGAAAGAAATGAAACACTGTTACAGAGGAGCTTTTGTGGACTGGCTCAATAGGGGGCAGTAGTGCTCTTTGTTGTGCTGATTCTTTGCTTTTGAGATAATACTCAGAATCAATTCTGAAGTGATTCGCTGTAGGAAGTGTTAAGTGTTTACATTTCTAATCTGTATATGACAATAGAAGTTTCTCCAATTCATAAACAAAACTAAAGCCTATTAGTAAAAACACGTACTGAACGAAGTAAATGAAATTGGCCAATGTTTTCACTTTTGCTAACTAAAATTAATTATACTAATACATTAATGTTTACTACAACTCACATCACTTAAAGAACATTTAAACATCTCCTATCCAGATGACATTTAAAATTAGTATTTAAATTATCTCTACAGGAGATGTAATCAGAAAACCTGTGGCTATGTGGATGTTATTTAGCATATAGCAGATGTCTTTCTATTTCACAAGGCACAAATGACAATAGGAAATACTTCTCTGTTTTTCAAAAGCCTTTTTTTTTTTAGCTTTTGCTTTAGTACTGAAATGTTAAACTTGCTTTGGACAGCTTGGGCAACACTTCAGTTGGACTACAGGGAATGGGCATCCTAAATGCTGTGAGAATCCTCAGCTGCAAGTCTTTAAACAATTGTTAAGCATGATTCTGAGCCTGATAGTAAAGAAGTGTTACAGTTAAATGTTATATTCATAGTCCTGATCTGTCTTTTAAATTTCATTCTAATCATAGAAATATTAAGCAACAAATGCACAACATGCAAGAAAAGTGTGAAGGTGTGCTTGCAAGGGGTGTGAGGAAAATACTTACAGGATTGCCTCCTTGCCAGCAATGCTGCTGCATTTTATGTATCTTCCAACATCTGACTGCAGAAGCTACTTCAGCTCCAGCTCTGTTGTACGGCCTGGGGGATTAGTGAAAGAGACCACCCTGGAGGTTGTTAAATAGAAAAAATAGTGTGTCTGCCAGCTGAGAGCTGATTGATTGCTGCTTATGTGTGTAAGGCAGTGGTGAGGAGGAGGTGGAGAGGCACTGAGCAGGTTGCCCAGGGAAGTTGTGGGTGTCCCACCCCTAGAGGTGTTCAAGGTGAGGTTGGATGGACCTCTGAGCAACCTGGTCTGGTTGAAGGTGTCCCTGCCCACAGGGGAGGGGTTGGAATGAGATGATCTTCATGGTCCTTTCCAACCATACCATTCCATGATTTTATGTCAGTCTTACCAGCTTTAGATGAAATGCAGTGCCCCAGAGGTATTAATCCATCTCACTTCAAAAATAAGGTGTTCTTTGGTTCTTTCAGGTGATTCAAGCTGCTAGTCATATTTGCATTTCCCAGGAAGTAAGCTTCATGTGACCAAGTAATAAATGTGATCAGATCCCATGATTTCTGGTGTGTTTTTTCCTGGTTTTTGTTAAAGATTTGTTGTTTGCTTATATTCAGACCTTGAATTGTGCTGGAGTTAGCATAATGAGGGGGTGGATCCGGTGGGCTGCCAGATGCTGCCTTCCAGTCTGTGTTGTCTTGTGATCTAGGCTGCTTTGCAGCTTGCTTGCTGGTGGTGTTTTGTATGAAGAAGAGAAAAAAGGAGCTCTCAATTAAAAATCCAATTAACAGAGGTTTCTTACCATGTTTCATAATCTGAAATGTTTAATTGCGTTTCTAAATCTGAGGGAAGTGAAATGTCAATGAACTAGGCACATGAACAAACTGGTACAACAGGAAACTACAACATCCTTTTCCTTCCACTATGACATTTTGATGAGTTTGGATGACATTTAGAGCTGATGTGTAAGATATCAGCAGTGCATAAAGGTTGTTTTTAATAATATAACTTGGTTTCATATTTTTTGGACTGTTGATTTGCAACACAAAACCCTGGAGATTCTGTACAGTCATTATTTTTATGGCTATAGGATCAATTAACCAGTAGAGGGAGCACAAATTAACAATCCTGATAATCTGTGCTGCTAATTATGGTCTTTATTTGCAAATGAAGATGGATCGCAAAAAGTGCTGTGTTTATTTAATATCTGTTTCCTTCAGTAATTTATTTGATAACTATGCATAGACAGGCACTCTTGTATTCTTTCCCTCTGTTAATAGCAGACCATCTAGTCCAGACCTTTTTAAACTACTGTGATAATTTTCTATAACCGTAGGAGCCATATAAATAAATAAATAAATAATAGTAAAGCATGTCGAAAAGGTCAAAGGGCTTTAGAAATGTCACAACATTGAGGCCAAATATCTTCACAGAGAAATGTGAGAAGTGTCTTCTTAAAGAGTTGCTGCTATACCTCATTAGGAATATGCAGTAAGGCACATTACTGTTTAAGATAGTTACTATTTTGTGTTTGCATATGTAGTCCATAGTTACCACTTATGCTTGAAAATCTTTAGGATAAATAAATTTTCCTTGCTGAGTGTTGTTTCTTGACAGTTATCCATTTTTTTTTCTGTAAATCCATTCTACAGATTTCATTAGATTCAGTTATCTAATTGCAGTTTGTGCTGTGGAATACTTTGCTCTTTTCCTGGTTTTCCTTTATTTAATGTATGATTTTAACTTTTAAGGACTCTTTGGAGGAACTGTGTTTTTTCAGTGTAAGTGCTAGGTAAAGGTTCCTTGTGGAAATTAATTTTTTTAAATTTTTTTCTTTATATATGTATTTGATGAATTTTTGCAGGATTTTGTCTGCTAATGGAAGACAAAGAGGAACTGATAATTGTGCTGGTTTGTTAAACCTACTAATGTAATACTTTTGGCAAAAGACGGATAATATTAAAATACCGCTATAGTAATTTACTTTTATTTCTTTTCAATTAATATCCCTTAAATTCTAGATCCTTTAAAAAGGGAATATAACATTGGGGATATTTTAATTCTTTTTTTTTCTGCAGTAGTTTGTACATCAGGCGTCCATCAGTCCTGGTCACTTTTTAAGCACCACCTCCTAAGGGCAGAGGAATGGGCAATTCCTTAATGTAGGAAGTCAAGCAGAGGAGGTGGAAGGCTGGCTTGGCTGAGCAGGGATCTTCTCTTGGAGATAAGTGAAAAAAAGAAGGCGTGTATCATGTGAAAACAAGATCAGTGACATGGGAAGAATACAGAGGCCACTTTAGGGAGAAAATTCATGCAGCCAAAGCTCAGACAGAGATGAAGCTGGACAGAAATGTGGAGGACAACAGAAAGTTTTTTTAATGACAAGAGACAGTGTGAAAAAAGCATTGGCCTGTTACAGGTTAGAGATGGTCACCTCACAAACAGAGGCAGAGACAATGCAGATGTGTTTAACATTTACTTTACCTCTGTCTTCAGCATGGATGACAGACCAAGGGGGACCTCAGTGCCCTGACCTGGAGGGCCCAGAAATTGTGGCATATGCTACTCCAGTTGGATCCCTGTAAATCTATGGGGTCTGATGGGATTCATCCTAGAATACTCAAAGAGCTGGCTGATGTCAAGTTTTTGTGAATCCAGAGAAGTCCAAGCTAACGGGAAGATGACAAATGTCCCAGTTTTCAAAAAAGGCAAAAAAGATGATGCTGGAAATTACAGGCTTGTCAGTCTCATTTCAGTGACTGGTAAAGTTATGGAGAAGATTATTCTAGGAGGCATTGGAAAACATCTGAAAGACAATGCAGTCATTGGTCACAGCCAGCATGGCCTTATGAGACGAAAGCCCTGCTTGTCAAACCTGTCTTTTATAAAAAGGTAACCCACCTTGTTGATCAAGGAAAACCAGTTAATATCATCCTTTTGAATTTCAGTAAAGCTTTTGATGCTGTTTTTCACAGGATCCATCTGGACAAAATGTCCAGCACACACCTGGATAAACACACCATGTGTTGAGTGAGCAACTGGCTCATGGATTAAGCATGGAGAGTAATAGTGAATGGAGTGACGTCAGACTGGTGACCTGTCACTAATGGGGTTCTGCAGGTCTCCATCTTGGGCCCTGTGCTCTTCAACATCTCCATAAATGACTTGGACACAGAACTGGAAGGAATACTAAGCATGATTGCAAGTATTACAGAATTGGGAAGAGCTGTTGACTCCCTCAAGGGCAGGAAGGCCTCAACAAATCAGAGGATTGGGCAGTCACCAACATTATGAATTTTAATAAGGGCAAGTGCCAGATTCTGCACCTGGGATGGAGCAACCCTGGGTGTTCATGCAGACTGGGGAATGAGATGCTTGAAAACAGTGCCATGGAAAGGGACCTGGAGGCCCTGGTCGATGTCAAGTTGAATGTGAGTCAGCAGTGCCCTGGCAGGCAGGAGGGCCAACGGTGTCCTGGGGGGCATCAGGCACAGCATCACCGGCCAGCCAGGGAAGGTGATTGCCCCACTCTGCTCTGTAGTGGTGTGGCCTCAAATATTTTGTGCAGTTTTGAGTACCACAATATTAGAAAGACACTAAACTATTAGAGGCCGTACAAAGGATGGTGAAGGGTCTGAAGGAGAAGCCCTATGAGGAGCAGCTGAGGTCACTTGACCTGTTCAGCTGGGAGGATACCAAGGTGAAACCTTATTGTAGTCCACGGCTTCCTTGTGAAGGGAAGAAGAGGGGCAGGAACTGTTTTCTTCTCTCTGGTGGTCACTGAGTGACAGAACCACAGGGAACTGCCTGAAGTTGTGTCAGGGGCACTTTAGAGTGTATATTAGAAAAAGATTCTCCACCCAAAAGGTGGTTGAGCCCTGGAACAGGCTCCCCAGTGACATGGTCACAGCAGCAAGCCTGCCAAAGTTTTAGAAGGTTTGTGCAACACTCTCAGGCGCATGGTGTGATTCTTGGGACTGTACTGTGTAGGACAGGAGTTGGACCTTGTGGGTCACTTCCAGCTCAGGATATTCTGTGATTCTATGAAAATTAAAATGGGATCTGGTTAGATTTGAAACTGAGATGATAATACATGCTCATCTTTCTACAGAGTAAATAGAAGTCTGGAAATCTGAAATGATTATCTTTTAACTTACAAGCTAAGCCCTGTTATTTTAACTTTTTTTTTTTCTCCCAACTTTTGTAGACTTGCTATAAATTTCTGGACTGTGAACAAAATCTAGATCTTTTTGCTCTGTTTACTATAGTATGCCATTCTACTTTCTAAGTTTGCCTTTGTGGTTGCTTTTCCCATCTTTAGACATCGCAGCAATGTAGACGAGAAACACTTAATTCAAGCTGTAAATTCTGTGCAGCCTGTATGGCATGCAGGCAGGACCTGCAATTGGATTAGTATTTAAGGGAATACAATGCTGCTTCACTTTCCACCTCAGTTTAGCCTTTTGTTTCTCTTTACAAAGAATTTGTGTTGGTTGAGTGGGATAACAGGGAGACTTGGTGTATGCTTAGTGATATGATCCCACTTCTGAGAGGTAGGAGGTGACAGAATTGAGCATGTACTGCTTTCATTTGCCTTTTCAGTACTCAGGGTTTGGGATGATGCATTTAAGTGCCTTTTTTCCTTTTCTTTTTTCTTTTTACAAAATAGTGGAGTAATTTGTATCTGTAGGGCTTTGGAGAAAAAGAGGGCACTTAAAAGTAGTGGTGCTGAAAGAACTATGATGAAGTCCAAAGACCAAGCAATTTTAAATTGCTTCTCATGTTCATCAGCTACCTCTCAACCACTTTCTTTTCTGATGAGGACATCATCCTTCTCCTTCTGAGGACACAAACAAGCTTGCATGTATACTCTTGAACTGAGTTTAGTTTTCTCATCAAACTTATTTGTAAGTCCTTAGCAATTGCAAAAGGAAAGTAGGACAGGCCTTGGATGAATGCAAAAATGCTTGAAGATGAGATTGAGAGAAAAGGTTTTTTTCTTTGTTTTTTAGACTGGTTAATTGGAGGCCTGGATAGCCTCAGACAGTACAGACCTGGTTCAAGGTTTTTCTGTACTTCTGAACAAGCCAGGTTGCTTCTTTTGGCAAGGTACATCATGAAATTAGTTTTGTTGTGAGAATTAAGATCTAATGAATACTGCTGCTGCTAAGAAAGCAGAAACTTCCCTAAGAGTAGGTTTCTGAGTATTGAGAAAGGTCGTCATATTTGTAGGAGCTGTAGTGAGAATAACTGTATAATCTTGAGTGTGTGGAACAACTCAGAAAAATGAGCCTAGGATTTATAACTTGCTTACAGCAGTAGCATTGCACAGAAAGATGACAGAAATTTAATTGCTCTGCCGTGAGAACAAGAAATTCTGGACTTACAATGCACAGCAATTCTTGCATTAGACCCTTTTGTTTTGATCTATCATAGCTATTACCTCTGATTAAATCCATTTAATTAGAGGAAAAAATGAAGCTGCATTCCAGAGTCTTTTAGATGCTGAGGGGACTTTTTTGTTTTCTTACCAGCATAGAAATGGATGTCAGGGTATCTCATGTTCTGTAAGCTGTGAGTAGTTTGACATTTTACTTAGGAACCATTTACCAGATGGTGTGACTCTAGGAATATGCACTCACCTCTGGCAGTTGTACTGCAGGGTGTACTTAATTATTCTGACTCCATTTGTAATCTTAGAATATTTAATTATCCAGCCTATAGTAAGGATCGCTTTACAGTATGCTTACATTTCACCTGGCTGCTTGCGCATGAATACTGTCTGTATCACATAAATTTACAGACCCTGTCACGAGTTACAGCCTCTGCACATGCTCTGTTCCTACCAATACATTCCTAGGAGTTTGTCACTGTGTTTTTTGTGTCATGGAACTAAAGAAGATGGTCCCAGTTGACTGTGTCCAGTTGGTTGCAGCCTGGGGCAGCCTCAGTCTACAGTTGGTAATGAAACTCTTGTTTTCTATGAATGTAAACTGAATTGTCTGCCATGTGTAACTGTACCATTGTCAGTCCAAATAAGCAGCAGAAAAGTGGCTGAGATACTTAACAAGTTAAGTTTAAACTCGGTGACCCATTTCATTGCTAGGCAGAGTTAAACTTTAAAGCCTTGAGGGCATCGGAAAAACGGAAAGATTTGGTGAGTTTTTCTCATTTAGTGCAGTTGTTCATGCCATCTTTCTCTTAAAAAATTTGTTTCCTGTTTGCCTCAAACTGGTTTTGTAGGCTTAGTCCTTTGGTCTTTTCAGATGAAGAAAACACATTCATGGAGTTCATTGCAAATTCTCAGGCATTTGTGTAGTTTCTCGCCTGTTATTCTCAGAAATTCTGCAGTGTTTCAAGAGGTGAACTGTTGTCTTTACGTGTGTGTAACAATGGAAGATAACCCTATTTTTTCAGTACTTTTGCTATCCTTTTTTAGTACTTCTGACAGTACTGTTCCCTCTGCTTTTACTTCGGCAATAAGCTCTGTGGTCCCTTCACAAATATGTTAAAAACTGGCATCTCTTCCATGTTTATTTCTTCTAGGCTCTAAGGTGGGAAGATAAGTAGTGTAAGAAATGGGTGAAATTAGTTAGAGGTGAATGTGAAGGTTGAACTTTCTCTAACATCGAGGATCTGTTTAACCAATCTGTTTAATCACTCTGTCACAGTGGCTGCTGCCTATGAGGATTGGAGGTGAGTGAGGGTGGTGGGGTAACAAAAAGAAGGGCAACAGAGCTGGTGAAGGACCTGGAGCACAAGTCTTATGTGAAGCAGCTGAGGGAGCTGGAGGTGTTTAGCCTGGAGAGAAGGAATAGAGAGGAGACCTGATGGCTCTCTACAGCTGCGTGAAAGGAGGTCATGGCTAGGTGGGGCTTGGCCTCTTCTCAGAGGCAACAAGTGACAGGATGAGAGAAAATGGTCTCAGTTTGCACCAGCAGAGGTTTCGTTTGGATACTGGGAATTTTTTTTTGCTGAAAGGATAGTCAGGCATTGAAATGAGCTGCCCAGGGAAGTGGTGGAATCACCATCCCTGGAAACGTTAAAAGACACGTGGATTTGACGCCTGGGGACATGGGTGAATGGTGAACATAGTGATGCTAGCTTAATGGTTGGACTTGGTGATCTTAAAGGACTTTTCCAACTTAAACAATTCTGAGATTCTATTACATACTTTTAAAATCTGTTTGATTGCACTTAGCTGCTGAAAGTTTTCTGTCTTAACAGAAGAGCTGAAAATAAATGGCATTTAATAAGTATGATTTTGCCTTCTTAGGTTTCTGAAGGATAAAAACGAAGTTGGGCTAGATGGATTAAAAGATATCGTGGGTTATTCATGGTACTTATATAACTTTTGAAATCCTGGAATATTTACCAAAGTTAACTTCCATTTTTCTTTCACTTTCTCACATATCACATCTTGGATTTTGCTTTTTTAATTAATTTATAATTTGTTTTCTCCTCTCCGCCAAATTTTTTAATTCCTTTACTAGAGATTGTGCTGTGGAGCAGGGATGTGGAGCTGCATTTGAGTAGTTATGTTTCCCTAGAGGAGCATCATGAGCTTGAGCTTCGGGAGCACAGTGCTGGAACAGAGAATTTGAGGTGAGCTGTATCCTACTGCTGAATCTTATGCTGACTTGTAAGAGTGATAACAGTGGGGTCCCAATCCTGGAAGGAAGCAAGCCAGGAAGCTGCCCTAGGAGCAGCTGTCTGCTTTTGGATCTTGACCAAAGTGGTCATAACTTCATCTTTGCAAAGGGAGAGATACTGATTGAGTGAGCTTCCAGTCAAAGTATCTGCATAGGACATAGGAGACTTGGTCATGTCCTTAAATTTATATAATGGGTTTACCCCTCTTCCACAAGAAGCACTGCTGAGTGATGGCAGAGGAATAGTTTGGGTTAATTTAGGGGCTATAACTGTACAATGCCATGAGTACTCTTGTCAGAATGAAGTTAAACATGGGTGAGATTCAACTTCCAAATGAGTGCTTGACTTTCTTTGTAGGGCCAGAGTAGGGCTAGCCGCAGAAACCAGAAGTGAACTTTTTGAAAGATTTGTACACGGTCTCTTTTAAAATACTAAAAATATGATCTCATTTTTATAATACAAAAAGTGAGCACTTTGCATGTGAAGCTGCTTAATTTGGGTTAAGAAATTACGGTCTATTGCACTACTTTTACTATGCAGCCCAAAGGAGAGAAATGAGAGCTTACTTTGGGACCACTTCAAGGTTATGCATCCTGCACCTACTCAATGTTTCCTCCCTCTCTAAGACATGTACATACTGTTCTTCCTAACAATGTCAAAAGAGGCTGATTGGAGATGAAAGTGTGGCTAGGAGCAGCTGCCAGACCACTTCACATACCATGCAGGTTATGCCTTGTTTTTGTCTCATGTACCTGTAGAAAACATTGTGTTCAGTTACCCCGTTGGTTCATAACTTGGCAGCAGTTCTGTATTCCTTAGACTGTTACAAACTAATTAGGCGTTTTATGGGACAGTTATCTCGCCAGGTCTTCTCTGAGCCCATACTTCTTCATTCGCATTAAGTTTATATTTGTGTTCACCATTGTGATTATCTCCTGTGCTCTACCTCTTATTTATCAGTTCTTTAAATTCATTATTTTATGAGTTTTGGTACAAAATGGTATTGTCAAGGAAAAGTAATCTTGTTTTCCACCAATCATCTTTGTGGATTAATAGCAGGGTTTTGAATTTAGAAGCATATGGGTTGTCCACTTTGCAGAACTGCTGGACTTGTTTTCCTGTTACTTCTGCTAATTTTTTGTCAGTTTACAAGTAACGTAAATGCCAAATCTGGCTTACTGGAGAAATAGTATGTATATTCTTGAAAAAGTAGAAAGTTAGCATCTCCCACAGCACTAGCATCTGTGCTGCTTGAGGCAGCACATACACAGTACATGCTGTCAAACAGTATCAATACTAAGAATTTGACATAGAACAGGTGTCTAACAGTGCTATGACATCCTTTCCAGTCCCTCTTCAGGTGGAATAAGGTAGGTCATTCCCTCAGTTCTATGCAGAGGAGGCAGTTTTCACTCATCTTGTTTCCTGCTGCTTGGCAGCTGTATGGCATCTCGATTTCTGTCACTTCATTTTGTATGAATGTTTAGCAAACTTTAAAAGCTGCTATGACGAGTGACCTTTTTTATGGTTAAAATACATGAAATATGATCTCTTTCACAGAAAAAACCCACAAACCACATTGTGGCCTACAGCCTCTGAGCAATCTTGTTCGGTATGATTGTATAAAATCACTACTGATGAAATAGGAAATACGTATTTCTAGAAATACTCTTTGGGAAGACAGGAATAAAAAGAGGTTTCAAGGGGAAAGGAAAAACTTTTTTTTCCATCTCAAGACAGATCCTGTTACTAAAAATACATTTTGAAGCCTTGGAGTAATGAAGGGGCAATACAAAATCGAGGAGTGCCAAAGCTAATGAAAATGCTTGTCTCTCTTTTTCAGTAATGCCTGATTTGAGGCTTTTTGTATTAATTCTGATGCATAGAGTCAGGCAGCAGAGTTTTAAGGAAGCTATAAGTGCTGAATTTTTCTCTGTCCTCTTTTGCAATGTCAATAGAAACAAGGAGCTGGGATATACCTATGCCTAGAAATAAGTTATGAGACTGGGAATTCTACAGCAAAAGAAGTTGTCACAGGCTAACTTTGTAGCAGCTCTGGTAGATGTGTATTTCTTTGATTGACTAAATGTATTATGGAACTATTAATGTTGGAAAAGACCTTCAAGATGTAGCCAGCATGGATTCAGGAGGGGAAGATCTGTTTAACTAACCTAGACTCCTTTTATGACCAGGTGACTCATCTGATCAACGAGGGGAAACCTGTGGATGTAGTGTATCTTGATTTTAATAAAGCCTTTGATACTGTTTCCCATAACAAACTCCTGGTTAAGCTGATGGATTGTGGCTTAGACAGGTTTACTCTGTCCTGGGTTAAGAATTGGCTGGATGGCCGAGCTCAGAGGGTGGTGGTGAATGGAGTCATGTCTAGTTGGAGGCCGGTCACCAGTGGGGTCCCTCAAGGTTCAGTGTTGGGGCCAGTTTTATTCAACATCTTTATTGATGATCTGGGTGAGAGGATGGAATCCATTATTAGTAAGTTTGTGGATGACACCAAGCTTGGAATGAGTGTCGATCTGTCAGAGGGAAGGAGGGCTCTGCACAGAGACCTTGACAGGCTGGAGAGATGGGCTGAGTCCAATAGCATGAGGTTTAATAAATCCAAGTGCCGGGTTTTGCACTTTGGCCGCAATAACCCCATGCAGAGTTATAGGCTGGGGTCGGTGTGGCTGGAGGATGCCCAGGCAGAGAGGGACTTGGGGGTGCTGGTTGATAGGAAGCTGAATATGAGTCAGCAGTGTGCCCAGGTGGCCAAGAAGGCCAATGGCATCCTGGCCTGCATCAAGAATAGTGTTGCCAGTAAGACCAGGGAAGTTATCCTTCCCTTGTACTTGGCACTGGTTAGGCCACAGCTCGAGTCCTGTGTCCAGTTCTGGGCCCCTCAGTTTAAGAAGGATATTGAGTTGCTGGAACGTGTCCAGAGAAGGGCAACGAGGATGGTGAAGGGGCTGGAGCACAAGCCCTATGAGGAACGGCTGAGGGAGCTGGGATTGTTCAGCCTGGAGAAGAGGAGGCTCAGGGGTGACCTTATTGCTGTCTATAACTATCTGAAAGGAGGTTGTAGTCAGGCGGGGGTCAGCGTCTTGTCTCAGACTCCAAGTGACAGAACGAGAGTCTTAGGCTGCGCCAGGGCAGGTTTAGATTGGATATCAGGAGGAACTTTTTCACAGTGAGAGTGATCTCCCACTGGAATGGGCTTCCCAGGGAGGTGGTGGAGTCACCGTCCTTGGATGTGTTTAAGGATAGGTTAGATGATGAACTTAGTGGTATGGTTTAGATGGTTTAAATGGTTTAGATGGTATAGATGTTAGACTGATGTTGGATAGGTTGTTAACCTAGGTAAAGGTTGGGCTTGATGATCTCCATGGTCTCTTCCAACCTTATTAATTCTATGTATAATTCTGTGTGTAAGAGCGTTGAATCCAACTGTTAATTTAGCACTGCCTTATTCACCACTAAACCATATTCCCCAATTGCCACACCCAGAGGCCGTTTGAGAACTTCTAGGCATGGCAATTCCACAACTTCCCTGGGCAGCCCATTCCAATGCCTGACTACCCTTTCAGTGAAGAGCCTTTTCCTGATATCTGATCTAAACCACTGTCACTGGGGAGTCACAGGCTTAGGCTTTCTAGGCTGCCCACTGGTGACTTAGATGTGCTTTCATACCTGAAGGGTTTGTGGCCTGGTACTGCATATAGGATTCAGCAACTGCACAGAGGAGTTCAAATTCATGTTGTCTTTACTCCTCCTCTATTCTGAATCCTAAATGAAGGAATTTCAAAACCTAACCATATACACTTGAAAACAAATACATCTTTTTGTTCAAGAAGTAGTGCTTAAACATTGCAAAAACTGCCTGAAAATAACTGAAGTCATTACTAGAAAGGAAGTGCCTTTTATTAGAAAAATCTTAAGAATACTCATGAGGAGAAGGTTCATTTAAAATTACATTTTTAGAGGCAGGAAGAAAAAATCTATCTGTAGATTCTGTAAAGTCCTTGTTACAGCACAGAAACAGATTTCCTGAGCTGTTTTTTTTGGTCTTGTCATTTCACTTTGCCTCTTCACATTCCCATTTCTTCTTCCTGTCATCTCATCTTCATAGGAACAGGTGCATTGTGCATCTACCAAAGAAATACAGCAGATTCCAAAATATCTTTGAAATTCCTCAAACATCATAGTTGCCATTGAAATGGGAGAGAATTTTTGAAGTCGGTGCTATGTCTGAGAAGTTCTAAAACAAGTTTTCAAGTGCTGTCACATATAACTACCAACTTCTTTTTTAATTATGGTTCGTTACTTTTCTTTTTGAATAATAGTCTATCAAGTAATATATCATCATAATATTTTATTAGATTGCTTTTCTTTATTCTTCAGGCCTTAAAGCCTTTCTTGTTCTGTAGGGTATCTTCTGTTCCTAAAGAATGAGAAGCACAGTGTAATAAAAATGCAGTAGGTTTAGGCAGTTTTTAGACAATGTCAGAATTTCTGGATGGCAATATATTCCTATCTGTCCTTTTTAGTGCTAAAATATAACAAGTTCTTGAGTGTGCATTTTAGTTTTCTCTTTCTAAATGAAAGTCCTTCAATTGAGGACCTAAATGGGTTGTAGATAATATCGATGAAATGAAGAATAGCCAGTTTTTAGTATTGAAATTTGAACTATTTTGGTTTCTTTCCAAATGCAGATGTGTTGGAGATAACATGTAGGAGGAAATGTTTTAATGGTAAACTTTTTCAGAGCTACTTTGCTGCAGCAGCAAGGAGCTACTTAGTTGGAGTGCATTAATTTGCCACAGGTACTGTACCCAAGTAGACTCAGGTAAACTGGCACAGTGATGTTTGAAAATGGTGTAACACAAAGCAGAAGTACGTGAAACAGACAAGTATGGGGAGGTGGAAGCAGTAAGGGCGATGAACAGCACAGAGAAGCAAGTAAGTGTTGTTCATCGAGAGCTGCCTGAAGTTAAGTTGAAATTGTGGCATTTTTTTGAATAAAACTGAGGATGATTATCATGCAGGGAAAGGATGCACTGTAAGAAGGGTTATACCACATGATGCAGTGCTTTGTTGTCAACATTGTATTTGAAAAGTCATTCTGAAAAGCTCTTGAAAATTCAAGTATATCATGATTTGAATTTATTTGTTTTACTGGAGTTGCTTGAAAATTTGCATTACCCTTTCAAACTGCAGTTGTTTGCTTCTGTGGTCTTGAGGGAGTCACAAAGCGCTTGGAGCCATCCTTGACTTTGACATTGAGGTCTGTGATGCTTGTCTAGGACGGTGCATGCCTGCTGTGTTTACTGCTTTCTGAAGAGAAGAACCTGACACATTTTTATCTGAGGGATTGCATTCCAAGGGTAAGCCACAGAACAACAGCATATCTTTTGAAGATGTGTGGAAATAGTAAGGCAGAAGAAGGATATAACAACAAAATCAGGAAAAAAAATTACCTTATGAATGCTTACTAGTTTATCTTTTCTTTATGGATAGACAGATGAAATGTATTTGTCAGCGCAGAGCATGAGAGGTGCAGTGCTGTAACTTAAGCTCGACAGGAAGACGTTAGGTTGTGGATACTTGTTCTAAACCCTTTCTTCCCCTCCTTGCAATAAAACAGTTTATTTTCAGAACATTCCAATGCAACATAAGCCAGCTTTGAATTTGTTTGAAGTAACCTGAATATTTTGTTAATGTGACTACTTTTAATATTCTCAAAGCTTGCGAACTTGAGAGACTACTGGCTTTTTATAGAATTGTGGTTTCAGATGTTATAAAAAAGTTGGCATTCAGTTCTTCCCACTGTTTTTTGAAGCACTTCAGTAATGTGCTTTCAGCATTAGCCTTTTTCTTCTTTCTTTTTTTTCTTTTTTAACTAACAAGGGAAATAAAAATTCTGAGCTGAACATGAGTCAGCCTATGAAACTTCAAAAAAAGCTTTGCAGTTCAAAACCAAAATGCTGTTATTTAATATGTCTCTTTATATAAAGATAAGCACTTCCCATTTCCAGAGTTATGTGGAATTGGCACATGTTTAATTCTGTCGCAGGAAATGTTGCAGGGGTAGGGAGAGTGTGAATGTTATGAAGACTGCCAGTTACTACTGCCACTGGAAACAACATCTAGTACTGTGCTATTCTACCAACAGGTCTGGAACAGGTGCAAAAGTAATCTGCCCTTGTGTATGTACGACATATGGTAATATCTTCATATTCCCCCAGAGCTTGAAAAAACTAAATTATTCTTTGGCTTTGTGGAAATAAAGTTTTTTATTAAAAGTATCGAGTTACATGAAGTTACTTTCCTTATTTGCATCTAATTCCTGAACTTCCAGTAAACCCTTATTTCAGGAGTGGGTTTTTTATCTTGGTGTGGTGTTTTTTGTTTGTTGTTTTTTTGTGTTGGTTTTTTTCTTGGTTAAAGAATACTAGCACCTTTACTGAATGCAGAAGCATTTGGAGTTTGTTGAAAAGAAAGCCTTTGGGGCTAGAAAAGTGTCTTGTAGTTTGTCCACAAAATGCCTTTCAAGTTTAATTGAATTTATACTTAAACTGTGTAAAAATTACCATTTCATTTTTGCTGATTGTTTCTCATGGAAGTCCTGGATTTTTGCCCAAACACGAATTGATTATGAGCATCAGGCTTTGCTGTCATTAAACAGCAGACAAGTAACACAGGGCTCTGCAGTGACCACATAGTCCAGGTGCTGAAATAATGCACCTTGGAGAAGGAGAGGGCTTGGCTGGACTTCCTTTCTACCTTGAATCTAGTACAGGAAATCAGCTGTGTTCCTTCCACTTTCTGAAGATGGCATGTAAAATAATGCAGAAGATGCTAACTGATTTTCTCACAGTATGTGAATGCTCTACAGCAAATAAAAATCTCCAGTATTTCCAGAGGATATGAAATAGAACATACTCATGTACTAGCAGAAAGGTGGGTGAGGTGACCAAAAGGCTTGGGTTTTTATATTTTTTTTTTATTATTATGAAAAAATCTCTCAACAAAACTTTTTTACTTATGTATATATATATGTATATATGTATAAATAGTAAGGAACTGCAGATGTGCACTGAAATGACAATGCAACAGTTCTGTTCTGCTTTCAGTTCCCTTACTCTGCCTTTGGTGTGCACTGAGCCTGCTAACCACTTCAAAATGGGGCAGGAAATCCTCAGTGAAGGAGGAGGAGAAGACTACCTTTAGAAAAGGTACCAAGAGGTATAGCCCAGCATGGGATTGAATTTCTTTGGCTATTTTTGTTAGAATGTTGGAGATGTTTTTAAGCCTTAATGATGCTTAATTTGGGTGGGGTTTTTTTGCGTGTGAAAATAGGTAGCTTTGTCCACGGGTGTCAAGGACAATATCCTTCAAGGCAAATGCAAAGCAGTAGAAAGAACTGTGATTGTAGGTAGGAACCTTGGAAATAAAAACAAAGCCAACCCCCTGCAGGCTCATGGGGAGTGTGTTGACTCCAACAACAAACATGTATTTTCTTCTGTGTGAATGAAGTGAGACTGTTCGATATGTGTTTGTGCCTTTAGTATTGCTACTAATACAAAGATCTGGATGATTTTTGGTAAACTCGTGAATCTTACTGTTTTCAGGGGCAAGAAAGAGAAATTACTTCCATGGAATTTATTAGGGTTGATGCACTTGCATTTCTTAATGAAATCAGTGAAATGGAGAGACAATTAAATATTTAAAAAATTTCTACAAATTTAAAAGGGAAATGGCTAAGCCATGTTGTATTAGTTTTTTATTTGTTCTTTGGGGTTGTTTTGTAATCATGTTTATATTTGTTTGTCTGAAGTGCTATTTGATTAGATTGTTTTCCTGTTATTAGTAGTGCCATTCGTAATGTCCAACCTTAAAATGATACAATTTTTACCGCAAGTGATTCACAGATTTGAAGTGCCGTGGGTATGAAGTTTGTATATAAAGTTTTAGGGATGGTGAGCTTATCTCATACTACTATGGCTATTTTAAAATAGTTTTCCATTGTGTCCAAACATAATCCAAAGAAAAAACAAGAAAAATTTGATATGTAAGTGAAGTACATACAACGAAAAGATACAGGTATGAAGTAGCAGTGATAAGAAATGATGATGGTTGTGATCAGCATGCATTATAAAAGAGAAAATGGGACAGGGAGAAGAATGGAAATTGTGGAAATGTCAATATGGAACACATTTAGAGTAGATATTGGGCACATTAGTAACAGGTAAGATAAATTGGCAAAATAGTTTCAATTAAAAGATCAGGAGTGATGTGGAATGTATGGAATTGACTAAGGCAGGAAATGAGTGGCTGAGGATCAAAACCCTCTTTGAGCTGAAGGAAGACTACTACTTTAGACTAGTACTTTGTTTTCTCAACTAATAATTGATGTTTATCTAGCTAAGGAAATCACGAAGTAAAGGATGTTGCTTGTAATATGTGCAGTGGTAAAAAACGTAAATAAACAATTATAGAAGTGTTAAAGATAAAAAGGATTGCAGAGCAACTACAACTGAAGCAGAGATTCTTGTTTAAGGTTATAGTGATTATTATAAGGATTTCAATGTATTCAATTAGAATTCTCAATGAAATTTTCAAGTTGGAGGGGACAAAATTGGGAACATCACTGAAAATGACTAAATAAGGTTTGAAGAAATAGTTTGTATGGTTCTGAAGCTGGGAAGTTTCAAATTTTCACACTGTGAAAGTGCTGTCCTTGATTAAGATGTCAGAAGTAGATGTTTATGGGGGAGCTGCATGTTAAAATTCTCTGTGAAGCAAAATACTTGGACTTTCAAAGTTATCACTGTTCTGAGCAGGGAATCTGGGGATGGTTAGAACAAATGGCCTACTGGGGCCCATTTTAGGGTAAGTTGTTCAGCAGTTATGGAGGGGTTTCATTTATGAAAGTGTAAATAGAGTCTTCTACCGAATCCTAAAAAAGAAGCTGAATAGATTAATGGCTAATTTGGTATTTAGTCTGCTTGGTTTTGTTTAAACAAGGAAAGTAAGCAAGAGTGCCTGGTTCCAGAGAGGGCCAAAGATGAGAACACCCTTTTAGAGGAGGAAAGCAACCGGGACATTAAAAGCACAAATCAGAGTCTCTGTCCTAGGCAGAATTGCACTTTGCTTTTGTGAAAGTTTCCCAATTTGTTTTGACTATCTCTAAAAACTCTACTGTACTAGTCAGTTTGTCACATTTTCTGTTTTGAGCATTATGTTAAGATGTCCAATGGAATCTCCATTAGAAATGCTACTTAATTGGAAATGTAAAAAAAAAAAAGCCATTTCAGTTCTTCAATGAAATTGATTCTCATTAAAAATCACTCAGTCTCTAGTAGATAATGGATAACAAGTAGCTCATAACCTGGCAGACTTGGGATCTATGTCAAACATTAATCAGTTTTGCTATAGTTAGCATAGCCTGGCATTATATTAATTATGTGTAACATGCGTAATAGTGGACTGTTTTTACAGGAATGAAAGCACCAAAATGAGGTAAAAGCAATTTACAGGACAAAGGACCAAAGGCAATAGTTGTTCTGTGCCTGGAGTGTGAATTTTGTGGTGTTCCGTATTTAATGTTATATAAAAATAGCATTTGGGTATATATTTGTGTTGCAGTTGCTCTGGGCAGAGCATGTAGTTCAGGAAGCAGTTTGAGATCTGGATTCTAATTTCTTGTCACTCTGTGATTATTGACTTAGTTTATTTTTATTTTATTTATATATTTAGTTAGTTAGCTTTATTTTATTACTAGAGTGATACTAATGATTTAAACTTGTTTAGCAGCAGTAAGCAGAATAGCATTTCATGGAAACTTTTTTCCTATTTCTATTTCTCTTATAACTGACATAAATTTTTCAATATTATTTCATTTTAAATCGTTAAAAGCTTTACAAAAGCAGAAACTGCAAACCTTGAAATCTTTATCTGAAACAGGTTAATGCACACTGAGGTAAAGTATTAGCAAAAGGTCATGCTGCACCTTGGTGGTAAGTTTAGGAATATAACCCACACACCGTCTCCTGGGAAGCAGGGTGTCTTAATTCTGGCTCTTGTGAACAGAGGGGAACAAGGGTGTTTGAGATGTGTGTTGTGACAGTTGATGCACTCTTAACTATTCATACACTGTCAAATATTCTGAAGTAATAAGTATATCTGAGACACAGCTGCTCAAAATAAGAAATCTGCACATTCTTTTATTGTCTTTATTTTTGTGCTGTAATCATTGACAGGTCTGGACTGTATTATTGCAGTTGACTCCTTTGTGTTTTACTTTTGGCCATGCAAATAAGGCACACAAAGCACAGCACTCTGGTGGTGAGTGGGTTTTGACAGTCATGATACTTATGGCATAGTTAGAAACAATGTAAATGAAACTTCAGAGATGCATCTCAGTGGGGTTATATTTTGTAAAATAAGGTTTTTGTAGAAGTAGAGTATCTGAAGAACAGGGGGAAGAGGTGGATAGAGGATGGAGGTGGGCTAGGCCTAAAATCACTGCTGTGTGTTCCTTTGCTTTCTCTAAGAGCTGCTTTCCCAGTAGCCATTTTTGCCTACCCCAGTGCAGTAGCTGTTTTAGAGCTTCTTGTGACTTGGTAGTTCCAGTGCCTTCTGGCAGAAATGAAAACTGTGCATAATTTTTAGACTAGATTTAAGTAAATACATAGTCCCGTCTTTCAGGTCTTCAAAATGCAGACATATTCCTTATTGTTTGGATAATTTATTGTAGACATTCTCATCAGGATATGCTCTGTATTATTCTAGTAATTCTTTTAGCATCGTAATCTGATAGATAGCTTGCTTGTTGAAAGCAAAAAAGCTTGTATATGTTATTTACTTTTTCTTGATTAATTTTTTTTATGGGCAAGGGACTAATTAATTCCTTGTGCTTTCTCAACTCAGCTAGTCTGGTTTATTAAATCATGTCCATGATGCCCATGACTTTGAGAAGCCATAAAAATTTCACATAACCTCTCCTGTTCTCCCATGTCACTTTAAAGGATGGTCCTAATAGGAAAAATGGTAGCAAGCAGAAAGAAATAGGATACATGCAAAATTAATATTTTTTTTCTCTTTCTTGGTTATATATTTAGTTTGGAAGACTTCATTTGTATTTTGACAGGCCAGGTTTTGTAATTCAAATAACCTTAGTATCTGAATTCTGTGTTTGGAGGATTAGTTTTGATAATTGACACTTTTATTCAATTCTGGATCGTGTTTGGGCCTTTTTGGAGAAATCAGAGAACCAAGGCTTCCTTGGTGCAATACTTACTGTGAGTGTGGTACAAAATCTAAATATATTTGTGGAGGTGGTGTTAATAGCTATCTGTTGAGGAATACTGTTTTACATTGTCCTAAAAGGTACTTTTTAATTACTGTGTAGAAGGAGTAAAGCTTTGTTTTACAACAGTGAATGTCTGGAATCAGGACATTCTGATTTGGATGAACTAGGAATAAAATAGCAGACAGTTAAATTCTAGTGAATTTAGCAGGGTTATTTTGGCCTGAAGGCCTTTTTTTAATTACAGTTTGATTATCCATGAATCATTAAATGTGGATGGAACTTACAGCAGAATTTTTGTGCACTACAAAATACAACCTTTCTTCCCTCCAAAATCATAGGACTAGTCCATTGAACTGGATAATTTTGTGCAGCACTGGCACAAAAGAAGTTGTGTCTTGTTTACCCTATTGCTGTGGCCTCTTCTTTTCAGTTGTAATTAGAAAATGTGTTAAAATTCAAGTGAAGTGCGTTACTGTAGGTCACATGTGGAGACTTTCTTTCCTTAATCAAATACTATAGCTTAACAACAAATGCTGCATAAAAGATTTTACCATGACATCGTTTCAGACTCATGTTTTAGTTTTCACTGTTGTATGAGCACCAGAGTCTACATCTTGGGATTTGTTTGGGGGGTTTTGTTTTATTTTTTTCTTTTTGTAGTAATGTAAAAGTTTAAGGAACATTTTCACCTAGAACTGTGTGTTTCTGATGAACTCCCATGTTCCCATAGCAATTTTAGTAACCACATGCTGTTTAACTGGAAGAGTGACTTGAGGATATTGCCTTATTTCTCTCTACCTCCCATGGTAAACCTTCTGTTTGTTTTGTGAATTTAGTAGTCAGAGGTGTGTGGATAAAACTTGCCATCTACTTAATGGCACTTCACAGCCAGTAAGACTGCCAAACTGTAGTACAACTTTCCTTTTTCCTTCATTGAGCAACACAGAGGGACAGATCAAAACAATTATTTTCTACCCTAATGCCTCATATTGACTGAAACATTTAAGTCTTAAAAATAGAGAAGTACCGTAAAATAAAGGGCATAAATGGGGGATGGACATCTTTACAACTCCAAATGGGTACATTATATTAGAAATAAAATGTAAGCTTTTTTTTTTTGCTTCGACAAAACCGCACAAAAGGAACCAAATGAGGCTTAGTGTTTCTGCTTTCTCTAATGACAACACTTGAAATGTAGTGACACTTAAAATAATCTGTGTACTGTTTTGCAGAGAACATGACTTGTCTCAGAAGTTCTTTATACCTGACCAACCTGCATCTGATGTTTTAAGGGTAGGACAGCAATGGTCTGATGCTCCTCACATACCAAAATGACTTGCACTGTGATTTGTTTTATTGTGGTTGTCGAGTTTGCGATTTCCCGTGTTTTTTGGTTTTCAAGGGTTGTAAATTTAAAAAAGAAAACTTATTTCCTCCTTTCTCCCTGCCTTTTCTCCAACAAAAAGAAAATTGGAAAAAAACCCCATCAATTATAACAGCGGTTTAGCACATAGTATTTTGTTTATTTAAAGGCAAATAGACTGAGTGTTTGTGTTACCCTAGCTTTAGGGGTTTTTTTCTGCAAGCAGTGGATTAAACAAAACTTTCAAGAAGAGGAAGTGAAGGGTGGATAGTGAGAGAGAAAAATATGCTCTGTGTGGAAACCATTGTATCCATGGAAAACACTTCTGTGGCCTTGGGATAAGCCTGCAAGTCAGTAAGAATAAAATTTGATCTCCAGAGTGTGTGGTAGGAAATCTTTAGCACATATATGGGTTTGAAGAGTGTATTTTTTTCTGTTGTGAGTGAGCATAGACCACAGTTAATGGTTAAAGTCTGTGGTGTTGGTAGTGTTAACTGAGCCTGTGTCTTGCAGGAACTTCTTTTGCTTGGGAGTTCAGATTTCACTGGAAATTCACCAGTTGTGATGATGCATTTGCAGAGAAAGATTGTCACTTCAATAGGCTTCCAGTGTGACAAACAATGGACAGGGTGAGAGATAACCTCCTATTGTTTTTGGTGTTTTTACGTTGTATTGAGGATAAATAGATTGTTAAAGCAGAGAATAAATAGGGAATGATTTTTTTTTCTTGTCCTATAAAGAGAGTAAATTCTGGAACTTTGTGCTTATACTTTTTCACTGGTAGAAGACCTGTGTTACTACTTAATTTACATACTGATGAAACCACCAGCCAGCTGCCTTCTCTAATACTGCCTGACAATACTCCATAACACAGTGCTGTGGTAGAACACACTGAACTAACCTTGCACTTTAAAACTAAACCTATACAATTCCGATTGTTTCTGTCCTTGAGGCAAAGCAAGACAAAGACAACATAGGAGAACTGACTCTTACAGAAAATAATTTTAAATAATTTTCCTGAATTTTTCAATATTTCTTTATTTTTGTTTGTGCTATTTTAACCTGGTTATCAGTCTAAATTTAGATGATCATTTCTAAAGTGGTGTTTAGGCTGTCAGATTTGGTTATGGCCTTTTGATAGAATAATGTTAGCTTTGAAATTTTTCTTGTTAGAGTTTCCCTCCTTTGTTCTGGCTTCATAAACCTTGCCCTGAATATCTGGCCATCTCAACTTATTTTTCCAACAGGAATCTGGAATACTGAAAGTACTGAAATATTTGAGTTGAAAATGTTGAAAGTGGGCATAGTTAGCAAGCTACGCCAGGACTTGATCCCTGATTCTCCCTTGAACTAATTCAGAAGGAGAACACTGGGAATTCTCTTCTACTGTATTTTAGGATTTCTCCAGCATGATTTTCTGTAAGGATCCACAGATATCAGTTCAATGAACAATTGGTTAATGTAAATAGTTAAGCAGACATAAATTCACCCTTCTGCATTTGAACTAGTGAAACTGCAAAGAGGTTGATTAAATTCTCCTGCTGCAACAAGAAAAAAAACAGGAGATTTTCTGTTGTGGTCTTGAAGAAAATGTTGTGTAAGTGCAAAAAATCATTAGTCTTACCATGATAAAGACTCTACAGATGCTGACACCTTGTTAGGATGATACTCCATAACACACATAGGTACGTGTATAATGTGTGCTAACTAAGCTAATGATAATTCAGAGTACTCAGGCAGCATCCCTGTGCTTCAGTGGATGGAGTGGAAGAGGACAAAAACAGTGGAGACCAAAAGGAAGCAAGATTTTTGAACAAACGATGACCCACGAGGCTTCTCCTATTAAACTGCTGGATGCCATTTGCGCACTGTGTGACTCACTCCATTGCCAAACACTTAGTCACGTTTCTTAAAAAAATTGAAAAACACCAAACTTCTGGATTATTTTTATTTTCTTGCTGTAGGAGGTTAAAAAAAAATCAGCTACTCCCACTTCTACACCAGGAAAGGAATCTATATAAACCATTATGCAGTGAACCAATAATAAGGGCTGGCAGTGCAGTCTGTTAATTGACTTGAGATATCAGACTGAAAATGTTAGGCTTTTTAAATAGAACTTTTATTATCCCATTATCTTGTTTCTTAATTAGACTCTAAATCAGGAGTTGCTTTAATTACCACTAGAGTTTTAAAAAAAAAAATTATAAGCTGATACCTTATTAGCATTACTATTGTAATCCACAGGTCTGGTAGCACCAAGGCCAAGTTGTAGAACCCCATTCATTATTGAGGACAAATTTTTTAGGTCATAGGGCATTATATTATCACACTCTACCACTTTCCTTTGTCATAAAGTTCAAGTGTACCTTTGTGCATTGTGGATCTAAAACATTGTGCATGATTTAGAAGTATCTTGTCTTTGATTAACTCAGCCTGTAAGTAGAAAGAACTGTAAGGTAAGAGGAAGAAGTACACAAGTGGTTCCTCACTGTTGCCAATTTTTTCTCTAAACACTAAAACTTGTTTTTATATAAACTCACAGAATTAAATAATCATGAACAAAGCTTAAAAATATGAGCAGAAAGTTTTTCTTCATGTTTGGCTATGAATTTGTTATGCTGAGCTCAAAGTACTTTATGTTTGTACAAGATAAGTGTTTGGGGTTTTTTCCACGTTTGCTGGAATATTACACCATTGAAGTACTTTTTTAAAAAAGAAACAATCCTCTGAAGTGTAATTGAACATTGAGGACTGAGGTAACCTTTCCATCTGTGGCCTTTTCCTTCCTTTTACTACATTTATGTTTGGAGACATTTTTAAAAAAACGTATCAGAAAGTCCTGAAATATTTTGCACTGATTGGAGATTTGTGCTAAGCTTCCTTGCAGTTCTTGCAACTCAATGTGAGCAGAAGTGATTTTTTTGAGACCATGCAACACTTGCATTAAGTGGTTATAGTGCTGCTTTGGTGTTTTTAACATGAATTTTTCAATTTACCTTTTTCTCCTAAATTTTGTATGAGAATCTTAGATTTCATTTCTTCCATGGAGGTGTGAGCTCTATTTTAACTGAAACCTAAGTGCCTTTTCTTGTTGTCCAAAAGGAAGAGCCTTCCTCAGGGTTGCCAGATTAAATAGGAAAATGTGTGTACTTGTTTTAAGTGTTTCTTTTGAATCTCAACATCCATATTGCTGTAACTGGATTACTTATAAGGAGTAATCCTTTGCTGGAAAACGGAGAGTCCTTTCTGTTATGAAAAGAATGGTGGGTAAAAAACCCCATTAAATTCAGATTCAAGTTTGGGATTTATTCCAGCTTTTTAAAAATTGAAACTTTCAGAAAAGAGATTATCTTTGCATTATATGTCTTATTTTCTTCAAGAAAGAAAGACTGTGCTTATAACGTATGACATTAATAAATATTTGATCAACAAGCATTTTAATGTCTGGATGATGGAAAAATACTTGCTGAAACTTAGCTGAACAGCTGCTCAAACATTCTTTAGTGCAGGTCCAGCACAGGTTAATATAAATGTATTTTTTTGCTTACAATTTGAAGTGATGATATTTTGCAGTGCAAATAATCTACACATAAAAATCTGTTCTTGTAGAATAATGTCATTTTTTTAAAAGAATGTGTTTATAGTAATGGTAAAGACAATGTTGCAAAAATAACCCCCAGCCACCTTCCCTGAAAAAAAACCCTCAGTGTTAGCTTTTTTTTTTTTTTAAGTGAAAACAAAACAAAAAGCTTAAAAAAGGGCAAATGTTCACACCTATGTAAGGATCTATGGTGCATCTAGTCTTCATAATCCAACAAGTATTTGTGTCCTGGTTTCTTAGGTTTAATGTTGTGAAGTGTAAAGCTGATTTAGGTGTGAGGGACTTCCTACATACTGTGAGTTTGAACTGCACATGGGAAATACTGAACAATACACAGAGAAAATGCATTTACTTCTGTGCATCTAATTATTTGCGGATAGAGAGGGCAGCTTTAGTCCTGAGCACTGGTATTCACCCTTCACCTTTGTGCAGCAGAGAATGGTCTGCTGTTTCATGAATGCTTGTTTCAGGCAGATGTTTGTTCTCCTTATTTTAGCCATTACTGTCACACCCTACAGGTAGCAGAGCAGTAGCAAAGGTCATCTGGAGTCACTAAATGTAGGAAGGAGAGAGTATGGTGCATATAAAATGTTTAAAATGTGTAAAGCACAGTTAAAAGTTGGTTTCTAATCAAAGTGTAAGGCTTCAGTAAACTGACTCCAGAAATAAAGCAGTATATGAAGCAAAGCCACTTTCAGGCAGGTTTAGCAACATCCACCTAAGCTTTTTATCTTGGCGGTTGCCTTTCACAAATCCATACAGTTGTGGCCTATTTAATTCTTCTGATTATTGTAAGAATTTTCTAAATGCCTGAAGCAGTATCTGCTATGTGGAAAAAAAATATTCTCACACAGTGTCCCCAGTTGAAATGCAGTTATAAGTTCATCAGCTTTTTCCTATTGTGACATCTTTTGCAGGATTTCAGCTTAATTAGTTTCAGAACTCTGTTTGAAAGAACACAGCTATATTTCATGTCCATTTAAACTTTCAAATGTCTTTGAAGTTTTCACAGTTTCTAAAGAGTGGGAAAGGAAATGCTTCATGGAGTTTTTGCAATGAAAATAAAATACTGAATCCGCTCTATAAGCTCAGTAATGACAGGAGAAAGGATGTTTTTTCTGGTTGTTTCAGGTTGGCGTGTGCTTTTTTAGGATCGTATGTTTGAATTCTACAATGCTGTTATTAACAACATTATTAAGTGTGAATTTTAAAAAATAAAATGGATTCCTGAAATACAGCAAAGACATCCAGTGCTCAATACAACACTGATTTTAATTTCCATTTTGTAGTGTTCTTATCTGCATCTTATTCCAGCTCAGCTGGAATTAATTAACTATATAGTTGCTGGAATTTTAATTCTGTACCACATTTTATGTAGGAAACACACTTTTTGATTTTAGGCAATTTTTTTGTGTGGTTGCCTTTTCTTTCTCTCTATGGAACAGCTTGATGCTCCTATTCAAATTTTGTGGCTTCCAAGTTAAATTGCATATTAAGTGTGGGGAGGAAAGATGATTATGGTGTTTATGGTATTTTCAAAAGGAAGAATCTTGCTAGCATCTGGGAAGCAGGGGGTATTGAATGCATTTGCTTTGTATTGTGCCACATACCTTTGTGCAGAGGTATTTGTTATCAAACAGTGCTAATCTCCATCAAGGGTTATGATTTAAGATTCCTGGACTGGGCACTGTTTGCAGCATATTGCTCATGTCCTTTCTCTGCTATCTCAAAAAAGTGTCACACCAGTCTTTACATCACACAGATAGTCCCAGTCAGTCATTGTAGGATATGTCATACTGTCCAGTCAGCTGCCTCCTCCCAGTGAAGGTGTTGCACTGGTGCTTCCTGTGGTTCCAGGTAAGGCCCTATGGGCTTCCTCTCTCTAACTGGTTTCTGTACTTTGAACCAGAGCTGTTTGCTGGGATGAATTTTCTTCCTTTTATATTCCAGTTTGAGAAGAAGGAGTACTACAAAGGTAGAGGAGAATTAATATATGTTTTACCTCAGGCTAGATATTAAACTATGATCTTTATAGTAATTGAGAGCTGAGCTTTACCACAGGTAGTCATGTTGGTCTTGCAGAAAAAAAGACATTATGAATTATTTCTGGTTGTATGCTGTGCTAAGTTATTGAATGATTCCTTTGTGTATAATAGAGGTAGAGTATGCACTTTGCTGTGTTTCTACTGCTTGTAACAAGTAGTCATTTTATCTGTGGCATAACTTCATCTGAAAAGA
Organism: Serilophus lunatus; assembly: GCA_013399895.1. Classification (NCBI taxonomy): domain Eukaryota; kingdom Metazoa; phylum Chordata; class Aves; order Passeriformes; family Eurylaimidae; genus Serilophus; species Serilophus lunatus. Next base: position 106,789 of record VXBA01001221.1, read on the forward strand.
ATATATTTTATTCAAGCTGAGTATTGATGTGGGATACATTAGGTAGCACATGATTGAGTACCTTGAGGAAAGCACTGAAACTTGAAAATTGCAGTGGAGACAGCGTCTCAGAAATTTTTTCTGGAGTGCTTCAAATCTGAGTTTTGGACGGAACAAATTGCACTTAGGAAACAAAAAAAGGAAGTCTGTTGGAAGGCTCTCGTCTTGGGGTGCAGATACATATTTTTAGGGAGCTAGTCTGAGTTTATTTTGTGTGTAGCCACCAGTTGCTGGTGGTTATTAATAACTTGGATATTTTTAACAGATACTGTGATCCGATAAAGCTGTGTGTGGTTCTGTTGCACAGTTCTCACTTCATTGAGAAGCTGAGGTGCATGGAAGAAACGACATGGGGATGGAGCTTGCTCCTGATACTCTACAGATCCATACCGTTTTTTAAATAATTGTAGATGCCTGGTTGGATTTTGGTAGAGCAGAGCACCTATATAGCCAGTGTTTTTAACCTTGTGGTTCTCCATATGGTGTAAATACTAATTTAAAAAAAATTTATTCTCTTTTATTAGTATATCTGTATTTTCTGTCCACAAATGTCTGATATTCTCTTGAAATTTAAGGAAAGAGCTGCAAGAAGAACTATTAAATTTTTCAATGTCATATTTGATTTAGAATTTTGCTATATTATTTTAGCCATTTTCCTCTGTCATCATCTCTTTTCAAAGATTGCCATCAAAATAAAACCTCTCTTCTTTATCTGTTTCAAAACTGATGAGCAAACTATACAAGGCAAAACCAACATGTTGTCTTTTTGTAACTCTTACACAGGAACCTCTTCCCCAAGTCAGAAGTAATAGGAAAAATAACAGTGAAACAGAAAATTAGTGGTGATGTTATTTTTTTAAAGGTAGCTTTAAAGTGACAATTTTTAGGAAAAACATTTCATTTAAATTATTATTATTATATCTTCTTCATTTGTTGTCATGGAATCCTTTGTAATGTGGATTATTGAATGAAGGAACATCAGTAATCACATATTTCTTATTAAATGAGTGATGTTAAGAGAACAAATAGAAATGTTGGTGTCCACTGGGATTATTGTATACTTCCAAAGAAGATTAAATATGTTTAGCAGAGAATGCTATTTAGTATGTAAGGACAAATCACATAGTGAAAGGTCATTGCCTAAGATACCTAATATTCTGGTTCTAGGTGAAGAACTGTGTGCTGACAGAGTTGAAATAGAATCTGGCACGTATGCTGCTCAGTCTAATTATAACATTACAGATGGTCATTACATAAGGAATGCCTCCAAATCAATATCATCCATGCAGAGACACTTCTAAGTGTATACCTGATGCTGAAAGAGCAGCAGCTTGCTGTTTTTCTCCAGGAATGTAGCTGTTGAAGCAGCAAGGAGCACCTTCCCTTCCAAGTTACCTTCTTGGTCCTACCAACTTGGCATTTACATTTGATTTTTCTCTCCCTTGTTACTATGCTACCTTCCTTAATTCGGTTTTCTTTTTGCTGTGTGCATGCATCAGGCTGGGCCACATTTTAGATGAAGGTAGTTCTGCTTTATTAAAAATGAATGACATATACAGTGGTTAGGATTTTTTTCATTAAAAGTAAGAGCAAGATGAAGCAGAGACTGAATTTAGCTGAAAGGGAGTAAACTGAGCTAGCAAGGGAATAATACACAAAAGCCATATCTGCCCAAGCTAGGTTTGTCTTCAGGTGCCTATAGAATCTGGCATTGGGCTTTCAATAACAGCAGTAAATAAGATCAGTGTGTTAGCACAGTATCTGCAAGTGCAAGCTTTAGCAAACTAAAAAGAAGAGAAACTGTTCATATGGTTAATACAACTGTGGCAGAAATTGGGCAAACAAGTTACGCAATTTAAGTGACGTTTAGGACTAATACAAGATTAGACATTAAATAATCTGTCCTCTTTTCATACTGAATGAAAATACCTCCACTAGGTAAAGAGCTCAGCTCCCTTCCTGGCAGGGCAGCACCGAAAGAAGAGAATTGTGTTTGTATCAGTGATCCATATAGTTGACATTCTTAACTAAGCATGCACTTCTGCCTTTAGGTATGTTCAGTTTTATTGTCATATACTTTTAAAATACAAAAATGCATGCTAGCTTGACTGCTCAGTCTGCAGCCAGGTTTAAGCAGTGTAATCTTCCACCACTGTCTGCACAGTTCTAGGATATGTATGTGTTTTTCTGTGGTTGACTGGGTAAGAATCATGAAGGGTCTGAACACAGGGGATTTGGGATATGGCTACACATCTGCTTTGCTGGATGCACATTCATGCTCTAGCCAGACAATTAATAAAATAAATAGATGTAACTAGATGAGTTACAGTCATATCTGAGGAAGACTATTGCTAGTCTGCTTTGGATTTCTGGCTGTGGATCTTTTATAGCATGCTGTGGTGGTTTAAACCACCTTTTATTGTCTAGGGGCAGGTTCAATAAAGGTGACGGAAAACTGAACAGAGTTGGCAGCAGGTGAACAGTTTATTACAGGGGGTTTAAAATAGGGAAGGAGAGATAGCCCAAAGGGACCCCAAAATTACACAGAGAAACACTTGACAGGTGGGGAAAAAAAAACACAAAAGGGAAAAACCAAAAAAAGCCAGAAAAGGATTTGCTTTTTCAGCTAGATGGCTAGCTGAAAAAAACAGGGGGGAAGGGTAGGAAGAGCCATCTCTTTCTCCCTCCTGCTCTGTTGGAAGGACTCCTCGGCTTTTGAAGTTCTCTGAAAAACACAAAAAGAAATGAAAACGACTCCTTCCCACCACCTCCCCGAAGGGTTACTTGCTTGCCAAGAGAAATGGGTGAAATCACGCCATAGGGGCTGCAAGCTGAGGAGGAGAACCATGTGTTTCCCCTTGGGGCACCAACCAAAGAAGAGCCAGGAAGGGCTGGCTGTTGCCCTCAGTTTTTAAGCCTTCTTGTTCTCGCATGAATCTCGTTGCCTTCTTCCAGGCTGAACTGTCTCTCCATTGGTCCAGCTGAGCTGAACCCCGCCTTGTTTCCAGGGTTTTCCCGCTGACAAACCACAAGGTTCAGGTCCCATGTGCCATCTTTGTTTTTGGAGCCGTGGTATCTTAGTGATGCCCCAACACCAACATGGTGCCAGGGCTGGCCCCCCGCCGCCGTTCTCAAGCAGCCGCTGTGCTCATGTCCTCAGCTGGGGCTGGTACAGGGCTGCCGCGCCTGTGTCTGGGACTGAGGGACGACTGTGCATCGCACTTGCCGCCCCGCCTGCCCCTCCCTGGGGCTTCCCCTGTGGTCGTGCGGGGAGGGGGATGCAGGCGAGAATGGGGCCATCCCAGCTCTGGGACTGAGGGACCACACGCGGCACAGGATGGCCCCAGGGCCGTGCATGCCGGTGGCTGGTGATTAGCTGCCCTGGCCCCATCTCGGCCTACATCCCTGGGGAACAGCTGGGGATGGGGGCAGCCTCCCCCATCCTCCTCCTCTCCACTCCGTGTGGGGATGATGAGCTGCTGCTCTGTCTGGGAGAGGGCTGCCCCAGTCTCAGCTTCCACCCTGCCCCCATCCCGGCTTTTTGAGGAAAACTGAATTTTACGAACAGGTAAGTG
>VXBA01001221.1:110424-161839 GCA_013399895.1 Serilophus lunatus
TCCTTCCCCCCCCCCCCCCCCCCCCCTCCCCTTCCCCGAAAGCCCTTTTCAAACGGCTATACATGTGTTTTCATAGCATAATGCTCTTCATTGGGATAATGTGCAAATTCTTGATAGGACAAGCAGTGTTTTGACATGTTTGAAAATAATAGCTGGCTTGCTACGTTCCTCAGCATGGGTTAATATAAGTATTACAGGTCTAGTATATAAACTAAATTGAACTTATTTAGGCATGATACACATTGCAACAGTCCATATCAAGCTTTTTTCAGATCTCTGTAGCTGTTGAGTTGTATGATCTTAGCTGGTTCTAATTTTGAAAACTTACTACACAAGTTGAAAACAACTAGCTATTTTCAGATGTTGCAAGTTTATGCACCCTTATTTACTAATGCATCTCTAAGCTGAAACCATATTTTTGAAATGTATTATTTTTTTAGCATTTAAATACTGAAATTTATTATCATTATCATACAATTTTTGTACGTAATGACACGTTGCATGACAAAGTTACGTGTTTCTCGGGAGATAGAAATCCTTACATAAGATGCTGACAATACCAGAGCTTGCTTATATTAAATAATCTGGTTAGAGTGGTTTACTAGTGATTTAGTTTGTTCTACAATGCAGCATGGAACAACTGCCAGTTTATTTCCAGCCTTCTGTGGCATTACAGTATGAGGAAGGAGAGAAAAAGCTAGAACTGGCAGATTGGTTAATTATGCAGAACAGCATGATCTATAAAGTTGCTGTCTGGTGCTGATATATTAGGATGTATAGCAGACATTAAAAATTCTCTGAGGTTTTGTTTAAGGGGGAACCTGACAAAAACACTTCTGCACCTTTTAGGTGCCCTAATGGTTAGATCAGAAAAGGTTGGTGTTCCAGCCTTTCACCTGGAGTCCCTGAGCTGAGGAATACCTCAGAGTGAGGAGGTTTTTGTAGGGAAATGCATGCAAATGAACTTGTGCGTCTGCACTGTATGTAGGAGAAGAGAAAATGTGAAAAGAATGACAGTCAAAAAAATTATATCTGAGCTTGGATTATGATTAAGGCACAGGCCTGTAGAAAAGAGGACTGCTGAGATCTTCTGGCTTTCAACAACGGTAGTACTATGTATAACCAAATAAAATGTTTCTTGCTCATATGATGTTCCTTGCCCACACTTCTGCTAGGAAAATCCATTCAGTATACCGTTCACATGATGATGAGGGCTTCCAGTTCCCAGCACCGCTTGTTAATATCCACTTCTTGTGTGCCAGTGTTGCCTACAGCTTAAGAGTTTCTCCATCCCTTTTCTTACATCCCTGATTTGTTTCTTGAGAGCTCTCCTTGCCTCTTAGCTTTCATTTTACTAGGCTAATTAAACAAGCTTCTGTTGGTATTCTTCTCATACTGTTCTCTCCTTAATTCTCTGGTTAGTCACATAGCTTTTCTGTGCACGTTATTGAGCTTAAATCATGAATTTTCTAAGATAGGTGACTACAAATATTAAGAGTTTCAGAGAGATCTTACCAGTTTCTTGTAAAATGGCTTCAGTACATACCCATCTCTGCTGAAAATTTCTCCCTTGATACAGACAGACTGCAACTGTCTTTTTCACAACTGTATCTCTTTGACGGTTTGTATTCATCTCAATTGATTAATACATCCCAGTAATTCTCCTCCTCTGTTATTTTGAGTTGATGATTCTCTAGTAGAATTAGAATAGAAATTCTTCCTGTTCCCAGAGTGCTTGACCTTGACTATGTGCTGTTGTATTTTGTTGTTACTATCACAAACAAAGGCTATTCAGTTCTTGCAATGTGATATTCTGATCTTGCTCTATATTGATATTAGTTCCAATTTTATTCTTTTTTTAACCATCATCAAGTGCCATTATTATAATCCTTTTTTGTTTGTTTGTTTTTGCTTCAAGGTCATTTCTCACAATGGTTTGTAAGGAACTCCACTCTTAATCTCATCTTTAGTTTCATAGTTTCCTTCCACATTTTAGCCTCACTGTTTTTAGTAAAGCTCTTGCTCTTTTGCATTCAATATATCTTTTTGCTTCTTTTTTACTTGCGTCCCTACAGTTTGACATTCTAAGACTATTGTAAGTAGATTGTACCTGTTTTTGTAATTAAATAGTAATTATAAGTTACAAATTAAATTTGTAATTAATTTCAGTCATCTAAAATATTAGTTACCTCTACAGTATAGGAAGTTACTTTGGACTATCTTCTTCTGAATGTGAACATTTGTAACTCCAATCTTTTTTGTTTGCATAAGAATCTGTCCATTAAAATGCAACGTGACTTGATGAAATTGCCAAATGAAGAAAATGAGGTTCTTCAGTGTCAAAAGAACTATTAGTGACTCTTAACAATCTCTCTGAATTTCTTACGAACTTTTCTGAATTTTAAACATTCTTATTTATAAGCTTGTCTAGACCTTTTTATACTTTTCAAAAATGTATTAGACAGGTAATTGGGAACCCTGGTGACATTTCATCTTTGGATTCTAAAAATTAATGTATAGGCTCAGAACTACATTGAGTTCCTGCTTGCTTCATGCTGTGAGAAAAAGGCAGAGGATTTCATGAAAGTTTTGGTAAGATACTGAGTTTTCTTTATGGTGAGAAAGAATATCAAAAATATTACAAAAAAATCCAGTAATATTCCACTAGCAGGCCATCCACAGTATTACAGAAGAACTTAATGAAATACAGTATTCCAGCCTATTTTTCTTGCACAGAAACATTCTGTACAAATCTGCTGGAAAAGGCCCATAGTGGTGTGTGCCTTCCTTTACCAAAATGATTGTTAGATATAAATCCTACCTGTGTCAATCTTGCTAGCCTTCATCTTGATAGTACCTGACTGTCTCCTTTGTATTTAAAAATAGAAATGACAATCTCTCTCCCTTTGCCGTTTTAGTTTGATTAGTTCATAGTTGAAAGTGTGAGACACTTGAGGGAAAAGCTAAATTGAGGGGTTGAGGCTCCCATTCTGAATGTGGTTAAGATCCATTGTTCTTCTTCCAGGAGCAATTGCTGCCGTCTTGTCTTTTGTCAAAGTCACATGAAAGTGATCATTTCAGTGCTTTTTATTTGTCAGTTGTACTGGTGTAGAAGATGGTGGCTGTTGTGCTGACAAGTAGTGAGCAGGCATGGAAACGACTTTTCCAGCAGCCAGTGCCATAGTAAATGCTGTCTACTGGGAGATACTTAGGGCTGTGCCCAGAACACAGCTAAACCTACCCCAGAGAAATGAGTGCTGACCTTCCTCTCATTTAGGCTTCCTAGGCTCAATTATGTGTGAACTGCCTTTCTGTTAATGTGTTCACATTGGGTTTACACTGCAATGATTTAAATAATTCCAAATGGAGGTCAGGTGTATGTGATACAGTTTGTGGGTTTTTTTATCATTTTTATCATTTTTTATTATGGAGTGAAAGTTTGCTGCCTGTAGATGCCTGTGAGTGAATTTCTCCTGTTTTTATCTTAGTATTTAGTGGCACTGACGCCATCAACAGTGTGTGGTGCTCAGCAGTAGTGAAGAAAACTTTCTTTGCTTTAGAGATTCATCTATGGAAAAGCCATTTCAGTGATTATTCAAGTGAAATTGATGGAATAGGTGTTGTGCTTGGTAAGAAGACAGAGTGAATACTATTTAAGAGGAAAAGGAGTAGAACTTCTTAGGGATATGAAAATACCTTTTCTCTTCCCGTATGCAGTATTGATTCTATTCAAAGAAAACAAAAGTGTGTGCTTTGTTCTTTCTCATGGTTCCTCAGTATTATTTTTTAACAATAGCATTTCTAACTACTTTCTTTCTGTGGTCAACATACTGCAATTACTTGATGTAATTAATGTCTTTTATGATTCCTTAATTTTTTGGGTGCAGGGGGAACATTGCTGTGATTTAACATCATAATATTCGTAGCAGCTTGAGCTCAAAGAGAAGAAACAGATAAACTGTTGATAAACTTACAGCTAAACCTCAGGAATGTAGTTCAAATTCTCTATATTGCAAAGTGTAATGCAGGATTTTGTCTTTTTTCATAACTACAGCTATTTAAACAGATGATATCATCAGACAGGTACAAATTTTAATATGGTTAGCCTAGGGTCTTCGTGGATCTTGGGGGGGCATGGAAAGCAGTGTTTAAAAACAAGACAGTTTTGAGAAAGAAACACTAAAAAAAGTGTATGTGTAACTTCAAGCTATGTATATAAATTCAATCTCGGGATGTTCGTCTCCTCCCTCAATAAAATATCCTTTTTTCTTTTTAACATCAGGGGGTCTTTAAGTAGCTGTGTATTGCCACATCTCTGTATTGAGAATTATTCTGCTCAGGGGAAGGTTGTGATCCTTCAGTGCTGTGTTAGCAATTACAAAATGCAGGCCAAACAGGAAGAAGATTAAAGAAGAGAACTTCGTACATTTTCTCATGGGAGATAGGACCCAGAGCACAATGAAGGAGGCATTACACTGATGCCAAACAAACTGCTGGGGCATTCAAGCTTAATTTAATCTCCACTAGTAACCCTACTTTTGTGAAAATGCTCCCAAGTGTAGCAGCGAGGGAGTCTGGCCAACCATCTCTTCAGGCAAGTTTTGTTTAGCAGCTGGAATTGAATTTTAATAAGTTAATTTGGAAATCTACTCAGCCTGAAATTGCATTTAATAGAAAAAATGCAGAGGTATAATATGACTGAAAAAATTTATTCTGATGAACTTTTGCAGATGTCACACCTTCGTAACCCTCTCAGAGTACTATATTTAAGCCCTGTATATCTAAGTTTCAGACTGACATAGACATTTTAGTGATAATTTTCATATCTGCTACAGAAATGTCTCTATGTTGTCAGAGACACAATATAAAAAAGGGAATTTCTTAAATCCATATTATCAGTGAGTTGCCTCTGTCCTGTATAAACTTAGATGTCTTTTTATTTCAGTATTTCAGAAGGCATAGGAAGTTGATGCACAAAGATGTCAGTATGAGGTTATTTTTGTTTATTATGGGCTTGGGATTTTTTTAAGATGTGAAACTTGATGTCTCTCTTTTTCTTTTTTGTTTCATTTTCCACCTGAAAAGGCGGTTATCTTTGACCTAATTGCTCAAAGATCTCCTGCATTAGGAGATTATTTTTTCTTGTGATGTGCTTGAAGGCACTTATTTTTGTTATTAGTAATATCTTTGTTATTATTGTTATGTGCTTGACCAACAAGAGCTTAGTTCATCCCATTTTATAGTTACCACTGTTTGCAGTTAAAATCAGAAGTGACTCTATATCCCCTTTGAATACAGTGGCATCTTGAATCCTTCTAAGTTACTCACACATCGTGAAATGAAACTCAGGAGAACCAATGGCTAATGAAGAAATTAACAAAAAGAGAATAAAGAGGTGGGTGCATAGAGGTTAAGGCTGCCTCATGAGTAGGAGGGAAATATGTGTGCTAGAACTCCAAGATTTAGTAATACTCATTAGTATTAGTAAAGCTCTATTTGCTTTGGGAGAAACTAACTCAAGGAGGGTAGCCTGAAAAATTCAGGGAGTTTATATGGGCATCTAAGAAATGTGAAAGGTACTTTAGTTTCCCAAAACCTTGCCATTGTAGTTAAAGTATTAGTGCTGGTGGATGGGACATTTGACATGAGCCAGCAGTGTGCTGAGGTGGCCAAGAAGGCCAACGGCATCCTGGCCTGCGTCAGGAATGGTGGGGTAAGCAGGACTAGGGAAGTTGTCCTTCCCCTGTACTCGGCACTGGTGAAGCCACACCTTGAGTCCTGTGTCCAGCTGTGGGCCCCCGAGTTTAAGAAAGATGTTGAGTTGCTGGAATGTGTCCAGAGAAGGGCAACGAGGATGGTGAAGGGGCTGGAGCACAAGCCCCATGAGGAGCGGCTGAGGGAGCTGGGGTTGTTCAGCCTGGAGAAGAGGAGGCTCAGGGGTGACCTTATGGCTGTCTGTAACTATCTGAAAGGAGGTTGAAGTCAGATGGGAGTCGGTCTCTTCTCTCAGGTAGCTGGAGACAGAACAAGAGGGCACAGTCTCAAGCTCCATCAGGGGAGGTTTAGACTTGATATTGGGAAGAAATTCTTCACTGAAAGGGTGATCTGTTGTTGGAATGGGCTGCCCAGGGAGGTGGTGGAGTCACTGACCCTGGAGATGTTCAAGAGTAGGCTGGATGAGGCACTTGGTGCCATGGTTTAGAGGATGAGCTGTTAGATTATGGGTTGGACTAGATGGTCTATAAGGTCTTTTCCAACCTTGCTGATACTGTGGTACTGTGCTACTGTGATATTAGAGTTACTGCTGTGAGAGTGTTGCAGCTCAGAAGAGTCCAGTTATGTGTGAGGTGCAGGACTGGGTAGAAACTTGTAAGTGTTGTCATTCTTCATGCATCTAAGGAAAGACTGAATTATGTTTCAGTCTAATCTTAGACACGTAGCAGAGCAGAGCATTTAAAATGTTGGCCATCATGACTGTATTCATAAAAAAGCAGTACATTTTGTACTTAACATTTTTATTCCTTTTTTGGCAGGTACTGGAATCAATATTGTCCTTGGTTTTATTCTCCAATCATCCTTGTAGTTGATATTCTTTAATGAAAAATTTGGTAAACAGAAATATATGTATCAGTGAAATTGCTGATATATAGCATTTAAACTTAAGAAATGTACAAAGAGGTTATAATTGGAGGTTTGCTTGGTTTTGGATTAATCTAAATGTAATTCATTGTAATCTAATATGCAGATAAAAGAAGTCCTTATTTACACAGAAAAGATAATTAGTCTAGCAGCAATGTGTTCATTTTTAGGTAAGTGTTAGAGGTATATTTATGTGTGCATTCTAGGCTGACCATATGGCTTAAGTATTCATTAGTACTTTATATATTTAAACACGTGGTACTTGTAGGCACTGTTAAACATTCTGATGAAAACATATTCCTTGTAAATGTAGATGGAAAAGAAAAAAAGACTAGCTTCCAAGTCACTCACTAAATTGTTTATATTAATCTAGTTATGTGCTACGTGGTGATCCTGCATTGTACTGTAAAGATCGTGTCATGATTACTACCTGCCATTCGGGTGCTGCTGCTACCAGTGATGTAATTTCATCTTTGTGTCATGGAATCACATGCAACTACTTGTTTTAATTGAGTGTTGTTTTGGTTTTTTTTCTCAGTATAGCTGTAAAATGCTCCTAGTTTGATTGCAGGAAAATACTACTTTCTAAGGTTTTATTTTAACTCATAAGTTTGAAAGTTTGTGTCATCTAATGCAGGATTTGTGGAACATCCAAGTACTGCTCCAATGTTATTGCTTCCTTGCTTTTTTTTTTCTTTTAAAGAGTTCCTTTAAAAAAATGTGCCTCAAGGATTTGCTTTAAACCTTTGAGACTTTAAAAACTGCTTCCAAATGTTAAAAATTCTCTATGTGTTATTAATGAATACAACAAATAACTTTGTGCATTGGAAGATGAGAAACAGTGTTTATTTAAGGCTATCACTTTTGGTTCCCCTCTTTTTTCAGTTCTGAGTGCAGAAAGATTGAGAAACTATCTTTTGCTGCACCAGCAGCTTTTTATTCTTAATTGCATCTCTAGATAGATTTACAGTCAAAACATAATTGAAGTTTGAGGATGGTAGACTAATTGTCAGTAGAAGGTGTGACTGGCCTAAAGGATGACAGAGGCTTGTAATTTGTAATTTTAACTGATTTGTCCGTTTATGTTGTGGTTTCATCTGTTTCATTTGACACAGTATTACGTATATTTATTATAGCATGTTAGCTGATGTTTCAGTAATCTGATTTGTGATGTGGTTCCCTGCCACAGTTTTCAATTTTTAACTTAGTACCATTTTCGGTTCAGAAAAAAAGACTTTTTGTTTTGTAGTATTCAGTTTCTTTGGTACTCTCCCTTCACCCACAACACAAATATAGAAGAAGTAAAGCTTAGTTTGTCATAATTCAGATTCATCATTACTTGCAAACCAGTAGGAATCAAACATTATGCTGGGCCAAAATCACTTATGAAACTCAAGATCCTTTCTTGCCATGCTAATTTGGTCTTCTGTAAATGTCAACAAAACAAAGGAGAAAGTAAAATGCCACATGCAAGATATGCATACGTGAAAAACTGTTGTAGATAACATTGCAGTTTTTTCCGCCATAAATGCTTAACCTTGTGCACTTGTTTGAAGTGTTGCTGTAGTGAGAGGGAAGATTGAGCTGTCATTTCATTAAATATATAATTGTGGATTGATGGAGGAGCAGTCTGTAGAATTGATGCACGTTTAATACATGGTCCCAAGTTAATTAGTTATACAGCATTAGTGAGCTTAAGACTACAGATTCAAACACAGAATTTAGAGGGTAGTCTGCTTAACATTGTTTGGCTATAGGACAATGTGCTGTTTTTTCTTAGTATTTCTCTCTTTTGTAGAAACTGTATAGTGACTGAGGCAAAAGGTGTCAGGAAGAGATAACAATCTTGAGACAAGGAAATTGGGATATTTCTGAAAATTCTTGGAAAAAGCTAAATCAATTTTTGCCAAAACCTAATTTAGTGTATTTAAAAACAAATTCTGAGTCAGGCACCACCATGGAAAATTTTAGCTTGAGTATTATTAGGGTTTTTTGACAGTGTTGCCAAAACTCTTAAAAAAAACCACAACGAAATTCTCTGTATATTCTTATGAAAACTGGGATTGAATGAAGTGATGAAGACATGAGGTATAGGTAGCTTGAATGTATGGTATATAGTCTTAAAGAGAGTTATTTATTTCAACGGTCAGTAGATCTAAAGTAATTTTTAACAAATTCTTAATACCTTTGAAGTTTATTTTAAATTGTATATAAGACTTCAAATATTAGTTAAAAATATACTCTGTTACATGCAGGTCCATTTCTCTTCTAAGTTTACTGTTTTAGATGCGTACGTTACTGTGACCATTTTTGTGTTAGTTAATATCTTAATGCATCTACTGTAGGAATTATCTTTGCATAGATGACAGTGAGTGGTTACTCAGAACTTTTGAAAATCAAGCTAACTTCTTACTCTTTTTATCTAAAATATAGAAATTCTGACACACTTTTCTGTGTCATTTTAGGAAACTATCCTTTTTTATTGTTTTTTATTTACACCTTTTTCAAAATTTACCTATAAAATAAAATCTGCAATATAACTATGAACATAATTTCTAGACAATTAGTACATTTATTGAACCATCAAACACTAGGGAGAAAAATAGGGAATTATGAAAAATTAAACCAGCTTTCTCTGTTCTTAATGCAAATTCGGCAAGCAACTTTCCTAACTGTTGCTCGTCTGAAGCTTGTGTACACCACAAGGAAAAAGCTTTCTTTCTGGAAGAACTTTTTGGATGTTTCTTGAATGCTAATGCGATTTGACAAAATATGCGGTTTAGAGTGAGGAGCTGTTACTTGTTTGGGGCAATGTTTCATGTTCTGCTGAGATTTAGTGCTTTGTAGCTAGTGATTAAATTTATGGCACTTCTAAACAAGTACACAAAAAGCTGTGGAGTTACTTGCATCCTCTTTTTCCTACTTGGGACGCTTTAAAAAAAAAAAGCAGAAAACCTAGTTTTAAATTGTGATTATGTTTTATTTTATCTTATTTTTAGAATGGTAGGATTTTAAAAAAAAACTAATTGGAAAAATTAGTATTTTTTTGCCTACACAAAGTAGTGCTAAGAACTAAATAGGGTCTAGTTTTATAGGTTTGACTTAGTACACAGTAAGTTTTAGTTTGTATTGTAATTTGTAATATCTGGGATTTTAATGTAGTAGTTGTGGACTATGCATTTTAAATGCAAGTCTAGAATAAATTTGAAGTTGATAGTGGTAAAATACTGCCTGGTTTTTAAAACATTTCTTAATATATAGGCACCTAAAAAATAGTTGCCTTTCATTTTTTATTTCAGAACTATTGCATCATTCATTTTTATGACTTTTATGGGACAATAAATAATAAAAAGTTTACGGCTGAAATGAGAATTCTTCTGAAATTCTCTCTGCACATTTTAAAATAATTTAATCTTAGTCCTTGACCTCTGCACTCTTTTTTTTGCAATACTTGACTGCATTATTTGTTACATTGTTTTGAAAAATACTAAATTTAATAGATAATGATAGTCTCTCCCTATAGAATTGTTATACAGAATTAGTGATTCCTTTATAATCTGTGTATTGGCATTTTCAGCTGACCTGTTTTTATTTTGGATTTGAGGCCAGTGCTTAGACTTAAATTGTATGGCATTGCTTACCATAATTTTGCAATTTTATTTCACAGGTAGAGGTACCTGGAATACCGGTTGACTAACCAAATGTAATACAAGTTTATACTGTCAGGCAGAGAAAGAGGCTTTCTTAAATGTCTGATGGAACTTGTAGAGACATCTGACTGCAATGGTCTTATTGGTGTGACTGTACAGGCCTTGCAAGTCTAGAGATACTGTTTGGATATTTAAATCACTTTCCAGAGAATGTGTAACTTAGTAATTTAGCCAAAAAAATTCATAATGATAACGTCTAGATAATGGGATGTAGAAGAATACATTACAGGAGAGAGAGGAAAATAAAAGGGGACATCCTAGGTAGTAGAGTATTACAGGAGAGCAAAAAATAGAAGCTGAGTAAATGAAGAGGCGGCTCAGCTGTATTAAAAATTGTGTGATGATTTTATAGAAATCCAAGCTATGTTTTTGATCTCTAAGCTCTGATTGGCACAGTACATTTTGCATGCAATATCTTGGTCCTGAGTAGATTTACAAGACATTAAGAGTTTTTTCTTTATCCAGTTGTTATCAGTTCTTACAAAATAAAGATTTTTCTTTCCTGGAGCAGAGACTACATTGTTTAGGACAAAATACAATACTTTCTATACAAGAAAATCTATACAGAAAATGCAAGACAGGCCTTCTGCTTTCGCTCAGTTATGAGTAGAGAAGCCTTTAGAATCTTTTTATTCTGATTTCTGTTGCTAGTGTACCATGTATGATAAATTTGGTTATGAACAAATTCCTAATTAACAGTTTATGATCAGTTCATACAGTGAACCTTCCTGCACATCCAAAATGGGCTGTGTCAGTTTAGATGGTTATTATGGTATTGAAATGATCTTTATGTTGAAGAAGAGTTTTTGAAGAGAATTGTTTGCTGCTCTTTTTCACTGCATTTTGTTGGAATATAAAAGGAATATTTTGGTTTGGTGGTTTCTTTTACTATATAGTTGCAACAGTGTGGTTGTTTTTTTCTTTAGCTTCTGGTCATTCATTTAATCAAATGTAGCCTGAAATTATGCTATATATGAAAATGTATGGCTTGGGGAAAAGAAAGAAATTTCTCATAATGACTTGATTCTTCATAAGACATTTTAATAAATAATTTCTAATTTATTGACCAAAGCCTTCATTTATTCAGCACACTTTTGTTTACTGCTCCTTGATGGCAGATTCAGACCTTCATTTAAAACAGGCTGTGAGTGATCAAACTTGTTGAACATGCAGATCAATCCATTTTTGACAGGTGTAAAGGAGTAGCATTCAATAGGGAGTTTGAACTGTATGGTCTCCAAAATCCCTTCCATTTTCATACACTTTCTGAACCAGTGTAGGCTTTTTGTATTGCCTATTTAAATGAAAATGTGTAAGGAAGGACATGGAACATGGGATCTTGCACAGTGTTTCTGGGTTTGCATTAATTCTGCATTACTGCAGGAGGCTCACTGGTGGTTAACACTAAATCTCTCTAACTGCAAATTGGTCTGTGTAGTAGCTATACCATGGGAAGAGACCATGAAGCACAGATCTGTCTTATATCAGTCTTGTGAACACATCAAGTTGTGAAGTATATACCCTTGATCAGCTCTTTTACTCTAAACAAATTATTTTTTCAGTTTTTTAGTTCATCATGTTCTCAGAATGTCATGCTGCTTTTCCCAGAATACATTTCAGTTTGTCTGCATTTGAGGTCAAGCAACTGAAGTTGGACACAGCTGATACCTCACTTTTATCAAAAACCCCCTCAAAACATCATGTGTCTTATCTACAGCACTCCTGTTAATGCACTAGAGAGAGCAGCAGCATCCCACTATTGATTCAGTTTGTGAACTGCAGTGGGTTCAGAATCCTTTTCTACAGATTATAAGGGGTCACCTCTGAACATTTTAGGATTAAATTTATTTCACTGCTGGTGGCATGGTTCCTTTGTTGGCAATAGCTTTTGGTTTTGATTGGGTTTTTTTTTAGTGTCCTCAAAATCTGGAAGCATTTTTCATCCTGCAGGAAAAGAAAGGGAGGGGGAAACTATCTGCATTTGAAATGCTTGTTATCAGAGTTCTGAGAGACTGTTTTCATTGTTTTTCTTCCTGTTTCTGCTCTTCCCCATCCCCCTCACCTCTACATCCCAATGTCTGTGACACTGAAAAGGAGATTAAAGAGTCTGACTGCAGAGGTCACTCTTCTATAGAGAAAAATAATTCTTAGGCTTTTTTTTTTATCCAAGGAGAAAATGAAAAAGTTTCAGGAAAGCGTGCCATAATGCAAATCTTTCCATTGGAAAGTCTCTGAAAAGATCAAAAGCTGGCTTAGGAAGATAAGAGAATTATTCATTCATTTCTATGGAAGCAAGGATGGCTCTTTAGTCTCAAGGCCAGAGCTTACACAGGAGAAAACAGTTTTTTTTGTTTTCTAGTTGTTCCCTAGGAACATTTGAATTTATTCTTTGAATTCTGTTTCTGATTGTATTCCCCAAAGAAACATGTGAAAAAGAATGAATACATCTACATGTAAATCTCACATTCTTGTAAAAAATTGTCATTAAAAATAATAAGCAGAGCCAACTTAATGATTTCCAGATCATCTAGTATTTTCTGCATCTTGTGCAGGTTTTGTCTGCTGTGAGTAAATGATGCTCTGTGGCAGGAGCCTTGGAAAAATAAAAGTGATGAAATGTGTGTGGGTTATATGGATACTGCATTAGAGAGGGAAAAAGCTGGGAAGGTGGAAATTGCTAGTGTAAGTGTCTTGTCTGGATTGCACTTCAAACGTATTGCAAATCTAAAGTAAAAGCAGTGATACAGATTTGTTAGGCCCAGTAAAAGTCATATGCAATTGACTTCACCTCTGTGCATATTGTATTAACTTTCCAAGATGTTTTTCCATGGAGAACTGATATTCATAAGCGAGGAACAAGGGACATGTCATTTTGAGCCACTCATATTTGTACCAATGTCAGTCTAAGTACTGTTCTGTCCGAGTCCTCATCAGAAGCTTCTGTTGAAAAAAATTGCATTAACACCCTGTGTGGGTGAATAAGGCACACTGTTAAGTACTGGTTAAATTAGTCTGAGTAAAAACAGTATGTTTGGAGTTTTCGTTACAATTACAGTAAGGTGGTACACTGCCTAATAGCGTGTTGCCCTGTCTGTGGCCACAAGCACAGGATTGTGTCAGGATATAAAATTACTCATTTTTTTTGAACAAATGGAAAAGGTCTCTGAATACAGTCCTTCTACTGAAAAACCAAGTAGCCTTATTTTTGTTTCCCTGTAACAAACTCTTTGAATTTCCTATCCTTTAAAGCTTGTTGTCTAGCTGTAATCACTTTAGAGGCTAGTGTTAAGGGGAGGATAAAGAAGCAATAGTTATTCTTATGTGAGTAAAATTGAGTTAAGAATTAAGATGGTATTTATTGCAAAAATAAACTCAGCTACAGGAAATTCCCCCCCTCCTGCCCCTGCTTTTTGCCGACATGGAAAACAGATCAACAATAAGTAAATTAATTAAAATATAAAGCAAACAAACAAATTGATATATGCCTTTGTCACATTTTTAATTTCAGGTGAGTTCTGCTATTTGAGATTGAATATTCTTTCTTTCCCAGAAAATACTGCTGGTTTATAACTCATAATTTCTCTTTAGTAATTAATGGCTGCCAAGTTCTGAATTTTCGTAAGCCCTTAATGCATAGAAAGGTGCAATTCAGGTTTTTTGAAGGTTAATAAGAGGCGTTTTTCTCTTCAGTCTTCATGTTCTTTCATTAAAGGCTATGAAAACACTAGCTTGAAAGACCATATGAAAGATTTGAAACAATGGCGGAAAGACTCTTCCTCATGCTACTATTCTAAATTTTTAATTTGCAGAATGGAGTCTCCCTAATCTGTCTCTCAGAGCAATATCTGTTTTAAAAATCGGACCTTTGTCTTTTTAATTTTTTGCTTTCTTTGGTGACACATTGATGTTGGATATCCCATTAGAATGGAGTTAAAAGCTTTCCCTATGAAGTTCAAGACAAATATAATCTTTCTTTGCTTAAGTATATTTAATGATGAGTATTTGCAAACCCATGTTGTTCAGCAGGGTAGGCTAATACTGAAGCAGACTGAATTTTTCACTTTTGGGGCAAACAATGCTCCATTGTTTTTCAGTTTTCCATGATTCTTTGGATTCTACATATTTATCATCGAAATCACTTGTCTGAAGAATAGCACTGTCCTTAATTCCTTTCTTTGAACTTGAGTCCGTTGTCAGATCTCAACCTGCAATTCCTGCAACAAGAGCTTCTATTGCTATTTCTGACAACACAGAGTTCTTTTAGCAAATCAGCAATGCACAGCCTGGTGCCTCAGGAGAGGCTGTCACACCTGGTGTGACAAACCTGCTGCCAGTTACTGCAGGCAGGGGAGTTACCATGACCTTGCTGGATACCGTGCCAAGGCCAGCCAGCTGAATGCTGCTGCTGGACGGGGATTTGCCTTCTGCTGGCAAGCAGGACTGCTTGCTCCCATCTACAAAAGGTGCCAGTAGCAGCACATAGGTTAAATACTCTGCCAGTAATAAGCCCACAGAAATTAGAGAAACTGCATGCATTTCAGTTGTTAATTAATAATTGTGTTGCAAAGATTTTTTTACCTCTTTCAGAAGCAAGTTGAAATAAGCTCTTTTTAGGAGTTGCT
The DNA here is from genome assembly GCA_013399895.1 of Serilophus lunatus. Taxonomy (NCBI): domain Eukaryota; kingdom Metazoa; phylum Chordata; class Aves; order Passeriformes; family Eurylaimidae; genus Serilophus; species Serilophus lunatus. The sequence goes on from VXBA01001221.1 coordinate 125,396, forward strand.
CAGTATTACGATTTAGAACGTGTATGATAGTCCTGATAATGGAATAGTTCAGGTGACAACTCAAACCTCTGGTTTATAAAAATTGTTTGCATTATCAGCTGCTCTGCACATACATATGAGAAAAAGAGTAATACCATTGTAACCAAGAAGGGAAAAATACACACGAATTGGAGAGACATGAATGCCTAAGAGGATCCACAAGGTTATTATCTAAATCTTGGCCTTGAAAGTTTGTATTTCTTCAGGGAAACTGACAGCAAAGAGACTTCACATGGGTTTCTATTATGACAGCTGCTATGCTTCTGGTTTCATTTTGTAAAGCCTTGCCATTTTGAACAATACCTTATTTTTTAGTTTTCAGAGTTTTACTCAACAGAGGATATTTAGGGAGTTCAGCTTTTTCTATGAACTCTGCCATTCCCAGAGGAGAAGTGTTTGTCGGTATATTAACACTGTATATATTAGTTCTGCTGATTCATTAGATCTGAAATAGTTCAGATATTGAAATAGCACTTCTCATTGCTAATGGGTTTATGCTCAAAAACCTAATCTGAAAGGGAGTCATCTGAAAACCTTGGTATGTATATTGGGGATTGCATGTATATTGGGGATTACTTAGTAGAGCTCTCTAACCTTTCCCCATTTCCTGTATTTAAAGATCAAGCTACGCACTTTTTGCAATTCACTACCAAAATCTGATTTCTCCCCTCTGTACCCACTTACCCAAGACCTCTTACTTTTGTTACTGTTATTTTGGTTTTATAATCAGATTCAAGAATTACTAAATCATATATTGAAATAAATTCTTTTCATCTTGGCGGCTACTGGCATAGCATTTAATTATTTTGAGAGCAGAATAATAAAATGTGGCAACTAAGGCTGTAGTATTTTAGTGAATTTTTACAGCAACTATTACGGCTACATATTTGAATGTTCATGCTAATTATACGTATATACTTTGGTATATAAATACCCAGGCAGAAATACAGGCTGGGTAGAGAATGGATTGGGAGCAGCCTTAGAGTTGAAGGACTTTGGGTTGTTGGTGGATGAGGAGGTTGATATGACCTGGCAGTGTGTGCTCACAGCCCAGAAAACCAACTGCATCAAAAGCAGCATGGCCAGCAGGTCACGGGAGGTGATTTTCCCCTCCACTTCTCTGTGGTGGGACCCCACTGGTGTGCTGCGTCCACTTCTGGTGTCTCCAACATGAGAAATATGTGGGCCTGTTGTAACAAGTCCAGAAGAGGGTCACAAAGATCATCAGGGGGCTAGAACACCTCTGCTGTAAGGAAAGGCTGAGAGAGCTGGAGTGTTCAGCCTGGAGAATAAGGGAGACCTTGTTGCAGCCTTCCAGTACCTAAAGGTGGCTTATAAGAAAGTTGGAGAGGGACTCGTTACAAATTCATGTAGGGAAAGGACAAGGGGAATGATTTTAAAATGAAAAAGGGTAGATATAGATTGGATATTATGAAGAAATTCTTTACTGTGAGAGTGACAAGGCATTGGCACAGGTGGATGCCTCATCCCTGGGAGAGTTCAGGATCAGGCTGAATGGGATTTTTAGCATCTTTGGCTAATGGAAGGTGTTCCTGCCCGTGTCGTAGTTCCATCTAGATGATCTTCAGGATCCCTTCCAAGCCATACCATTGTATGATTCTATATCAGAAACAAAGTGTCATCTAAGGAGAAAAATCAATAGATGCAAAATGAAACTGAAAGCTGTTATATGCAACTTTCCTGTTACGACGTGATTGGTCTTTGCTGTTTGCTACTAGATTTTTGACCAGAATCAATGCTCTGAGGACAGCGAACCTTTTAATATTTGATCTCTTTTCGAAGTCCGTCCTCCTTATTTTCGTGTGTGTGTAAGAGTTATCTTCTGACCTAAGAGTTTCCTTTAATAATTCCTCTGACATTTAAAGAGCAATCTTATTCCCTAATTGTCATTGTATTGCTATCCTTATGTAAGCTATGCTGCTTTTGTTGCTAATATAAATAAACTTTCCATTCCCAGAAATTCCTAGCATCCTTTTCCTGTTCTTCTGCCAACTTGAATCACATTTCTTGTGAATGGTTCACTGGATTTGCATGTCTCATTTCTGATGAGGTCTTACTGGTACCCAGTGCTGTGTCTTGCATATTGTTCCAGCAATTTAATAGCTGGGTTTCTGCTCTTAGCCTGATGAGTCCTTTTCTACATAGTAAACCTTGTGTGATCTGCGTAGTCAGTGTTTGTCTTCTCATCACCTAGAAATTTTAACCTATTGTTTATTTCTAATTTTGGAAAAAAGAGCAGAAGTATCAAAGGTGGTTTCTTTCCTGCAAATCTTGAGTGCAAGATACAGAGCATTCTGTAAATCCTTGGCTAAATGTAAAGCTACAGAATGAGCTCACATACTATCTGATAAAGAGAAAACCTGTAAAGAAGTCATAAATGTCTCAGTCTTAGTTGGACCGCGCAAGTGTGTGTACACAGGTGCACAACCCATTATAAACTATACTTAATTATTATAATTTCATTAGTTTTTCAAGTTTTGGTTTCTTTGCTTCTCCAAGAAAATTACATATTCACTGAACAGCATGAAAGATCTGTTTTAATTGCCATACAGGTTCTCAAATAATTTCATTATTTTCCTGATATGTCTTAGAGAAATGTCAAGCTCTTGCCATTCAAATCCTGAACTATTCAGTAAGATTTCGTTGTTTTTATCTTATGTGTTATTGTGTGGGAGCTCTAGTCCAACAGCCCATTTGTGTGTACTTAAAGTTGCACCTGTGATACTTCTGTTCCCTTTCATGGGGCTGCTCAGATATTTGAAAATGATTGGATTTGTATACTGTGTTGAATTGGAGCAACTAGGATCAGAAGATCAAAATTAGTGCATCTGCCTCAAAATTGCTTGGGGGATTTATGTTTGTGTTTTACATTTTCTTTAACAGACAAAAGTTCATCCACTGATCACTTCAGTAATGAGAATAATGACTTGTGCTTTCTGAGTTGCTCTGCTTGTAGTTTTGTTTTGTTTTGATGGTTTTGGTTTTTGTGTTCCTGTTGATGCATCTTGTTGGTAAAATGATAAGATTACTTCTATGCCTGAAAGCAAAGGAGACTTGCTTGCTAACTGTATATCCTTCAAAGGAATCTAGGGTCACCCGTGCAATTAGTTTAAACAAATAGCAGTATTAAACAGATTCGTACTTTGATAAAAGGAGTTTACTAGTTGTTCTCTTAGAAGCGATGGAGTGTTAAAATCTATAGTTAATATACAGTAGTTTTGCAGCAAGAGAAACAGCATCTGTTGAGTCCTTGCACATTATGTCACCTTTTTAGATGATCTCCTGAAAGTAGATTAAGGATTTCTCTTAGTTTCAGAAAAATTTGCCTTTAAGTGACATCTCTTGTGACAAAATTCCAGATATGTATGAGGCTGTATTGATTCATCTGTGTTAGAGAGATTCAGTTTTTCCCTCAGAAATTTCTTGAATGAATGAACAATAGTAGGTGACTCTTTTGTTGTTTGGTTGTTGGGTATTTTTCATCATCAATAAATAGATCCGTTTGTAAAGTCTACTTGAGATATATTGAAACAGCAGTCTAAATAAAGAAGTTGAGCTTTCTTACTGAATTTACTATTTAAACTGTTTCCTTCAAGTACAGACAAAAGAAGTTATTTTTGGTCTTAGGAAAACAGACTGTGTAAGGCTGGCAATCATACCGAAATGACATTTGTGAACAATAGTGTTACAAGAACTCCTCTTACAAGATAAACAGACATGTTAGCGCATATGTATTTCATGGATTTCATAATGCTGAGGGAAGTGCACTATCAGTGTTTTAGATTTGCCCTACTGTCTTACTGAGGGGAAGGCGAAATACAAGTATAGCCCAGTTATTTTAGAAGTATGTACGATATCCTCTAAATGGTTTTCTTTTTTTATTCTTAGCATTTCTTTTTCGTCTTTATTATTGGCTTTTTATATATCTAAATGATATTACAGTTATTGAAAGCTGGACTGTTAAGTAGCGCAGACTTACCTTTATGAAGCTCTTATGTTCAGGAATAAAGCATTTCTTTAATATCCGTACAACCCAAGATCATCTTTTCTCCTAGTTTCTAGCACTTAAATTGCCTTTCACTCTGCTCTTCAGCATGTTGTAGGTCTCCTGATTCTCATGGATTTTTTGTTTTAGTTAAACCTGAACTGAGGCTAGAAGGCAAAACTGTAACATTATTGGGTGATGTCAAAGAAGCTGAAGCAGACTGAGTACATACTGAAGTACTATTGCTTCCTGTTCCTGAAAAGGATACCTGTTTGGTTATGAAGATAAAAGATACAAAAGAGTGCAAATCCAACTAAGTTCACCTGTCTGGAATTAATGGTAGATGTCTGTTATCATTTAACTTTTCCCTGGACACTGACCACCTTTCCAAGAACGTTTTATGAGAAAGGCTGTAAATGATGTGATAAACAAAATGAAAATGGAGCTCCAATAATTCCTTCTAAAAGTGTCCCTACCCGAATGTGAATAAATTTGTTTCTGTTTCTGAATTCCTTTGAAATCGCCATTGTTGTTCACCCAAACAGCTTGGGAGGTGCATGGCTGATAGCAGCAGCATTTGGCACAATTCAGCTTCCAAGGAAAGCGTCCAAGTTCATGGGATAAAGCAGTAAGAGCAGTATTTCATTAAAACAGTACTGTGGCTGCCTCAGCAAGCCTGTGTGTCTTCTGTGTGATTCTTTGCTCTTCCTTGCCCACCAGCAGGTCTTAAGCCTACACTGAGTAAACTCAAGCACTGGGATTTTCGTCTTCCTCCAAGCCACATGGTGCATTGCTGTAATGGAGCAATATATGATGAATCGAATCCTTTTGATGGAAGCTTTTAATAAAGATAAATTTTAGACTATGACTGCAGAAATGCAGTGGCCAAATCTCCTGAGGATCAGTGAAGATTGAGTGATTCAGAGATGTAGACAGGTTAGTAGAGATGGCCCTAAAAAGACGACTTTACTTATATCTTAGGCAGTTGCTTTTGTGAAGTAAAAAGAGGAATACTCTGGGAGCAGAAAAATTTCCCCAAATTGAATGAAAGAATATGGAGTGAAAAAAATAATCAACATTTCCTTTATTAATTGCATTTTGATGAGGAATTTTGCATTTTATAGTGTGTCGTAGGTGAGGTACAAAAGGACAGTCTTCATAGGAGACTCAGTAAGTGCCATTATGTGTAATTTTTTTCTGGGATTGTACCCCTTATGCTGACCAAATGGAGTGCTACTTTTCTTAATACCATTTTATAATAGTAATTCTAAAAGTTTTGTGAAAACTCTACAAAAGTTATAGTTTGGATGAAAGTGCCATATTTACAGGAATTATTGTTTCTTACCTATTCTCATTTGAAAGTTCAAGGATGCTGCATCCTGCTGAGCCATTGGGTGTTTCTATTTTCAGTACTTTGTGTGCTGCTTGAGTCATCTTGATTTCCAAATACTTTTATAGTGTACAAAACAGGAAAAATGTAATAGCCTCATACAGTAGCTGAGATGTTGCTGTTTTTTTCCCCTTAATTAAAGTATTTATTAAAATTGCAACAGGAATTGCTCAAGGTAGTTAGAAGCCACATTTTCTCTATTTGCTACCCAAGCTACTGTTTGAACTGATTCCATTTGTTTCTTCTTGTTGTTTGAGTGTGAGCTTTATCCACTTTGGAAGAAAAGTAAGTTACTTTAGATAGGAACACACAATTTGTGCAGGTCAGAAGATGTAAAATCTAACAATACCAAATTATTGAAGAAAGAATAATTTTCTCTCTTATGTTATCAGTTTGATTATTTATTTGAATGTCATTATAATAATATTCTAGATCACCAGTTTGCCATAATTGTGATACTTTTTGTTTCAGCTACCCTGAATGTTCTAAAATACAGAACATTTACATATGGTTTTGGTTTTTTTAGAGTGAGGATGCCTGCAGTATTTTTACTTTTAAAGTAAGTTGAGAAATGTGGCAACAGTATTTTCTGCTCCTAGTATATATGGATACCACAATACTTCCCTTTTCCAAGGAAAAAAAAAAAATCCCTAGAGTAGCTGTTTGGTTCCTTTATGGAGGTTTTAAAAGTTCTGAGGCTTGATGGTTCCATGTAGCTGATCATGTCCCAAGAGTGATCAACAGTCTGCCAGATTTCCTGTACAGACATTAACTAGTCTGGTGGAAATCATTGGATTTATTTTTGTGCTCTTAAGAGATTTTATTAATTTCTTCCACTCATACGTGCCTGTACCTTTCCCTGAAGGACAGGGACAAACATCAGAGGCTGAAGCCATCACCATCAGTATGCACCTTCTTCTCATAATGCAGAAAGCTTGCCGTCTGCTAGTTGCATGATCCCCATACTGGGAGATAGAGGTGAGTGCTCTGTGTTTTGGCTAAGAGCATTTTACAAATATGCACTGTGTCTCTGGTTATCATGTACTGCTCAGGCACTGAGTCACGTACTGGTGAAATTCTTGGTTTAAAGAAGGAAGATACCAGTGTTAAAGTTCTATTTTTCAATATAAAGGATTTCTGACCCAGGGAGTGAAGGGTAGTTTGGACCTTCTACAAGCCTTGTTAAGGTAACTGGGTTATTTCTGTAGTTCCTTGTGAACTTTAACAGTAGTGGCTTATGTGCAGGCAAATCACAGTATAACCTCAGGCATGGATAAGTGTTAAGTATTTGGCCCTGAACTGCATAATAAACTTGTAAGAGCAGAGTATGAAGTCAGAATTTCTTAAGGCGTAAGTCCTGCCTCTATCCATCTTCCTCTTGTACTGCTAGTCCCTGCTGTTTCTTAACCTTTTAAATACAGTTTGCACAACAGTCTTTTGCTATTCTTGCATCCTCCGCTCTTCAGTTCCCCATACCTTTACTAAGGTCTGCCTTTCTGGGAAGATACCTCAAGAGTGTGAAACAGGCTGTGCTGAAAACAGCAGAGAAATGTGAGGATGATGTAAGAGCAATGAAAGGAGTAATTAGAGTGTTCTGTATTCAAAAGTATCTCCTCAAAGCATTCACATAAATGGATAGAAGGATTAGGCCTGTGAATTAAGGGCCTGCCAGGAAATCTGTTCCTTTGAAGACCAAGGAAATAAATGAATAAAAGCTTCACTAACACAAGGTTAAGATTATTCATTGGTGCTCTGTAGTTTTTGAGGATGTATAGAATAGCTAATACAAAGATTCCAGAAAAGAGAAAGTGGATGAATAATGTGTTCAGCTTCCAGTGCAGGATTTTATTTCTGCTTTTCTGGAATGGTGCCTTGCTATATCTTCACATGCTCTATACCACCTCTGCAGGTGCTCCAACAGCTCTGGGAGCAGAACACCTAGGCCCTGTGGAGCAAGGCCATGACATGTTGTCCTTTGCCTTGAAAAATTAAGATTTTTAAAAAGGTATGGTAAGTAGGGGCTTTTCCCAGCACTGAGCTTACTCTTCACAAATTACACCAGACTTGCCTGGGGTTTCATTCTGAGATGCTCCTTTCATTTACCCATTGCTATACTTTCAGGATTCATTGTCATATATGCCAGTAGTCTATTAGTAATTCCATGACACTAAGGCATTTTTGTTCATCTCTAGGGAACTTTTGTGGCTGAATCATTCCCACACAATCAATTCAGTTCAGCCCTGAAAGGAGGCATTCTTGATTCCTTGGGATAAATATATACTCTTTTCAAATCACAAGATGCAGCTCTTCCAGGCTTCTCTCACTAACAACTCCACTGGTTGCCACACTGAGTGTTAACATAGTGAATGCAGCTGGAGTGTTTGCAAATATGTGCTGGAATGTAAATGTGTGAATACAGCACAAAGAATAACACATTGTTCTAGTTCATTCACATATCTATTCATGTATCTTGTAGCAATTTTCAGGTTCCTGAGAACCATCATCTAGTTTGGCCTCTTGGCTGTCCTTCGTGTATGAGTTTCTCAGAGTGGCTTTTTTCAGGAGCTCATCTTCAAGATCCAAAGAAATCAAAAGATGGGCAGTCTCTACTAATTGCGGGGGGGTTCCTATCCATGAACCCTTGTCACTGAATCATTCCCAGGGACTGTTGGCAGCTCCCTGACTTCATAACTAAGATCCCATTACAGAGGTGATAAGTACATTGTTTTGCATTGCCAAAGGCAGCATATAAAAGCATCTGAGACACCACTGGCACACTTGAACTGCACTAACTAAGCAAAAATTCAAAACATATAAAGAGTGGGGTTTTTTCTCATTTTCCCCCATCTTCTCATGGGAAAACCTGGAAGAGGGCACTAATACATAAAAACTTCAAGTAAAGCTTTTAGGTCCAGGTATAAAATTGCTTAAGTTCTATTACTTCATTCCTGTGTGCATGGCTCAGCAAGTCCATACAGGTTGTAATTCAGATAGAAGTTTGCACAAGGTGCCTTAAGGGGAAATGTTGAGAGGAGCCAACTGAGGAAGAATACTTTTGTTGAACCTGAGTACTCACTAATGCCAAAACATAATAAGGGTTTGAATATTAACTCTTGGACTGCATTTTTTTTCAGAGTCTCAGCCGTGCCCTTCCTCTTTCATTTTCTGTATGTGATTGAGCTGTGTTTTGGGAGAGCCAAAGTCTCTAAAGTCTTAACATTTTGTATTACTTTATCCATGGTACTTTGCTGTCTTATTATGAGTACAACCCTTGCCAATGCTCTCTATTAACTTTCATAGTTATCCTTGCAAACAGTAATTGATCTTTTGGTGAATTTAAATATCCTTCTTTAAAGGCATGCTGAGAGATTTCTTTCCTGTGGCTGAGCGATAATCTTTATTGTATTTACAACTTTTAACAAAGCTCTGGTTTCTCAGCTAATTAAATTGTATGGGGTTTCTTTCTTTTTTCTTTTGATAGAAGTACTTTCATCTTTAGTGGTTTTTCACCTCTTGAGATATTTTTAAAATTAAAATGATAATATGAAAAAGCCACAAGACATATGTTATCCAGTCTTGGTTTAAACATCCGTAATGCATTCTTGAGCCTCAAGTGAGAATACATCAAGAAAAGTTTAATTCACTTAACCAGAATGACGAAGGAAGTTTGTTCAGCATTATACTCATTTTGACACAATTCTATTCACATTTTAATAGAATTAACTCATGATCTGTGTACCCACGAGTTAAGATTGTAGTAATTTCCACTTCTTTATTCCATTTACTGCATTTCAAGTACAACATTTTAAAAATAGATGTTGAGAGGTGCTGCATCATGCTGCTATTCTTTTATCTCCTGAATACTGTGATATAGATTATATTAGTAGAACTTACTGTATTTGAAATAGCATCTGAATATATGTAACAGCATTTATGTGTTTCACAACACAATTGTTTATGTATTTTATACATATGTGTACATTTTTTTCAGTCATTACAATTATCTCTGCTGTCAAACCAGGTTAAGTCAATAAAAGTTTTTTCAAACTTTTTCTGTGATCCACAAAAAATACATGTGTATTTTCTGCTTGAGCAGATGCATTTTTTTTTCTTCTGATGTCAAAAACCCAAGAAATGCACAGGAAGCACTGTTTTGGTTAGTGCAAATATGACTTCTTTGTCACGAACTTCAATATTCTTATAACGATCAGTTTTATGTGGATTCAGTAGTCTGAATGTTATCTTCAGCAAAATTAATCAAAGTGTTTTAATTAATAGTCTTTAGGACCTTTTCAATATTCTGTCCTCAAAGTTGTGAAGTGGAAGGTTTTGGTTGGGTTTTTTTTAATTAGGAAAATTAGTTTTTTCTTAATCTTACAGCACATTTTGCCCATGGCATATTGAGCAATGCCATTCTGTTCGGTTGATAAATTAAATATTCTAGAAATTTGTTATTTGCAGTCATTTGGCTTTGTTAAGCTAAGCTCTTTGTTCGCCTTGATGCTCAGTATTTTGGAGAGAGGTATGACAACTAAGGGACCCGTGGGCTTCACAAAATAGAAATTTTTTCAAGCATTTTCTGTGTTGGGCAGGGCATGAAGATTTTGGCTCAAGCATGTTGAATGCTTGAATTTTAAGGGTTGAATTTTGGGAGCTTTAGGTGTATTATTAAAAGAGCTGAGTAAACAGTAAGAGGATCCCTTTCTGGAAGCTGCATTTGGGAAGTTCAGAGGAAAGATTGGAGCTTTACAAATTGGAGCCAAGTCATCTTTTGTTGGGACTAGGGGAATAAGATTTTTTTGTTGAGATGAATTCTTGAGAGATAGCAAAAGGTTACCTAAAGTCAGGTTGCCAGAAACTGTAATTTTTTGTATTTGGGAAAAAGCATATTAATAAGGGTTAAACTATGATAGAAAAGAAAGGACTCAATACTGAAATGCTTGAGGTAGGTTGCTCTTTAGCTTTGAATTCCAGGCAAGCATGCTTGCTAAGGACAATAATCCCTATGGTATAAATAAAAGTATGTTGTAGTCAGAGGGATGGGAGGGGTCTGTGTAATGACCCTGAACTCTACAATTCATAGCAATAAGTATGCTCTTCCTGATCATGGGACAGTGATAAGGCATAAAAGCTATTCACACCTGTCTTACAGAGTGAGTTCTTTTACAACTGCCCAGAGTTTATTGTTCTTACACATCATTGGACAGGGCTCTGAGCAATCTGATCTACTTGGAGATGTCCCTGCTCATTTCCAGGCGGTTGGACTAGATGATGTTTAAAGGTCATTTTGACCTCAAGCCATTCTATGATTCTGTTTCTTCTCTTCAGTAAGGCTAGAATTGAAAATATTCAAATATTGAATCAAAAAAGAAATCAGCCTGAATACGACATCTGAATTCCATCCAAAAGGAGTCTGGAAATTCCTTTTCAGTGTCTGTAGAGTATGTTGTGGGTCAAACAGGGGAGATTTGGATCTCCATTTATGACTGGGTGACCCGTTTGTTGGGTGAGGGAAAGGCTGTGGATGTAGTCTACCTGAATTTCAGCAAAGCCTTTGACACTGTCTCCTGAAGCATACTCCTGGAAAAGCTGTCAGCCCACGGATTGGACCAGGTGCACTCTGGGCTGGGTTAAGAACTGGCTGAATGGCCAAGCTTAGAGAGAGGCAGTGAATGATTCTGCATCCACTTAGTGTCCAGTCACTAATGGTGTCCCCCAGGGACCAGTGTTGGGTCCAGTCCTGTTTAATATCTTTGTTGATGATCTGGATGAGCGGGTCGAGTCCACCATTAGCAAATTTCAAGATGACACCAAGATGGGGGGGGAATGCTGTTCTGCTGCAGGGTAGGAGAGCTCTGCAGAGGGACCTTGACAGGCTGGATACATGGGCTTAATCCAATGGCACGAGGTTCAAGAAGTTCAAGTTCTGGCTCCTGCTCTTTCACCACAACAACCTCTTGCAGTGCTAGAGGCTGGGGACATAGCAGCTGGGGAGTGGCCAGGCAGAAAGGCGCCTGGGGGTACTGATGGACAGGAAGCTGAACATGAGCCAGCAGTGTGCCCAGGTGGCCAAGAATGGCGATGGCATCCTGGCCTGCATCAAGAATAGCGTCACCAGCAGGAGCAGGGAAGTGATTCCTCCCCTGTACTCAGCACTGGTTAGGCCATGCCTTGAGTGCTGTGCCCAATTCTGGGCCCCTCAATTTAGGAAATATGAGCTGCTGGAATGTGTCCAGAGAAGGGCAATGAGGATGTTGAAGAGAGTGGAGCACAAATCCTACAAAGAGCAGCTGAGAGAGCTGGGGTTGTTCAGCCTGGAGAAGAGGAGGCTCTGGGGTGACCTTATCGCTGTCTATAACGGCCTGAAAGGAGATTGTAGCCAGGTGGGAGTCCATCTCTTCTCCCAGACAACCAGCAGTAGGACAAGAGGGCACAGTCTTGAACTGTGCCAGGGGAGGTTTAGACTGTACATTAGGAAGATGTTCTTTACAGAGAGACTGCTTGGGCATTGGAATGGGCTGCCCAGGGAGGAGGTGGAGTCACTGTCCCTGGAGGTGTTTAAGAAGAGACTGGATGTGGCACTGTGTGCCATGATCAATTGACAAGGTGGTGTTAGGTTAATGGTTGGATGCAATGATCTCAGAGGTCTTTTCCAATGTAGTAAATTCTGTGGTTCAAGTTTTTTATTTTTTTTTTTTTATTCTGGATGGTTAGTACATGAAGTACATTGGAGCACAAGCCCTATGAAGAATGACTGAAGGGGCAACTGAGGGAGCCCTGTAAGGAGCAACTGGGTTGTTTAACCTGAAGAAGAGGAGGCTCAGGGGAGACTTTGTAGCTCTCAACTACCTGAAAGAAGGTTGTAGCTGGGTGGAGGTCAGTCTCTTTTCCCAGGCAGCCAGTGATAGAACGAGAAGACACAGTCTCAAGCTGTGTCAGGGGAAGTTTAAGCTGAATGTTAAGAAAAAAATTTTCACAGAAAGAGTGATTTGCCGTTGGAATGGACTGCCCAGGGAGGTGGTGGAATCACTGTCCCTGGAAGTGTTTAAAAAGAGACTGGATGAGATACTTAGTGCCATGGTTTAGTTGATGAGATGGTGCTAGGTAATAGGGTGGACTTAATGATCTCAAAGGTCTTTTCCAACGTAGTAGTTTCTGTGGTTCTGTAAAGACTGTGTTGGCTTTTGGGATAATAAAATGTACCTGAGCCTCAGGTACAGATTGTACTTGGTAGTATGTGTACAACTCTACAGGTGAAGAGCATGCTGACTCAATGTGAATGTGAACGATAGTTTAGTAGTTGTGTTTTGGTTTTTTTCCTCAGAAAAAAAGGGCTTTTTCTGGTTTTAGAATCTTTATTCCGGAATAGTTTTGGAAAAAATGTAGTCTGTGATCAGCTGTCACCTACGCAGCATACTGGAATGTTCTTATCAATTTTATCGATAGAGGAAAAGGAATTGAAACCAAGGGAGACTTTGAATTTAAATATTGCAAAAATATTCAGTAGTTTTTAGCCAGCATATTCTTTTGGGCTGCTTTTCTCAATTTTATAAATTATTCACAGATGACTGCAAATTCTAGCCAAATTGCTTATTTAAATGCATCATTACTGGACACCACACCAGCTTCTCATTCATTTTCAAGACAGTGTACTTATACTTCATTTTGAAGCATATTTTGCTTAAGAAACTGTTCTATTTTTCCAGTTTTACTGGCTGTGCTCAGAAAATTATTATTTTACTGCTCTTTTTAAGCTGTTTATGCTTACATTGAAACAGATACAATGCTTGACTATAAGGATTTTTCTTATGCTTCTTTGGTCCATTTTATATGATAATGCCAAAAGCAATCTATTATGTAATGAATAGTTGTTTATTCATCAATTCTTAGACTTTATCCTTCAGATTTGGCTGATAGATAACTTCCTATGCAATAGGTCAGGATTTCTGGATACAACATAGCAAGTATATAAAATATCTTTTGCTGTTTCAATGTTTTAAATGCAGTGTATGTAAAAACAGCCTTGAATATTGTGTCCAAGTCCAAATTTTAAGTGACAGACTGGTTCTCTTGCATGATATCACAATTGAAATTCAATCCATAGCGTTGCATAAATCAAGTCCCAGTGGGAAGGGAGGACGGGTTAGAGAAAAGAATAATTTATTACATTTTCATATATATATGTATGTATATATGTACTTGCAAAACCCACCAGAAAGACAAATAAAAAATACTTACCATGCTTTGTCCTTTACAACAAAAGGAAGTTGTCTTTATCAAGCAGGCTGAGCACTGTAATAACTACAAAGCCTAGTTTGGGCCTTCTTTTCTTGCAAAGGAACTTCTCAGTCTCTGAGATAACCTGGATGACTTTGCACCCTACTTTATATGACAGACTAGCAGATGTTTGGCCAGCTGTCACCCAGAAGCACTGGTAGCCTTGAGGATTTGGTTTGGCCACCAGAGAGCCTCTTTCAAGGTGTTGGAAGCCAAAGCTTCCAGCAGATGCTGATGGTGCTGCTTTTAGGCCTAGAGCTTAGAAACCCCAGCATCTTCATGGTTCACAAGCCAGGGATGGTGCTGGTTTGGAAGTCCCAAGCTGTTGGAGTCTCTGTACTTTTGCTCTGCAGCAGCCCTCCAGATTGATAGACAATGTGGGAACCTTGTTGGCCTTGTGTCCTTGACAGTCTTCAGGCCCAGGGAGGTAGGCAGAGGAGCTGCCAGAAGAGCAAACAGGCTTCTAGCTAAGTTTCAGTTAGAACTAAAATTTTCTGCAGGAGCATATCAAATTCAGAATTTTCTAGCAGAAAGTTGCTGCACGGGAACATTCTTAACCACCTGTATTAAAAACTTAAATTCTTTCAAGCTGAAGGAAAAAAAAAAACCTAGGAGGTGGAAAGTTGGTGATACCTTCTTGGCATCTGTGTAGTTACAATGCATTTTCTGAAGTTAGGTGAGAAAAACAGAGTATACAGGAGAAATACGGATTTGAGTGTTTGGTTTCCAGGAAGAAGTTGAAACAGTATGAAATGTTTTGCAGTTCATTTGGAAATTTTTTGAACATTTGAAGGGGAAGAAGGATACTGTACATAACAAAGAGGTTATGCATAATTTCTAATACACCTCACATTTTATTCTTCTTTTACCCATAGCAGATCACAGTCAACAGGTTGCAAGGTGGTATTCCAGCCAAGATGTTTTCCTGTATTCAGTAGTTGAAATCTAAAACATTTTCATTGCTTACATTTCTATTCCTGAAGATCTGTTCAACTTTGAAGCTCCTGGTTTAAAGTTTGTTTTTTTTCAAACGACTTAATCCCAATTAATTATTTTTATTTAAATTACTTGCATACCAAAGAAGGGGAGAACAGTTTGCCCTGTTTCCAAATATGTTGTAAAGCTTGATGAGACCTACTTGCAATCAAAGCATGATTACTCTGTGTGTTCCTGACTGAATTTTTACAAGAATTACCTTGAGCACAGTTGTTATCTTTGTGTAATACTAATTAAACAATATATCCCAAAGCACATCAAGAGTGAACAAATAAAATCGCAAGTGAATTGCTGCTTTCTTTAGTTTATCTCCTTTTCTTTCTCCTCCCTTGTCTGCCTGGAATTGATATTTCTATTTGGAAATGCCAGATCTTAGATTGGATGTTGTGAAAAGTTATTACTGTAATGTGGTAGAGCAGGTTTATCCTTCAGAGAAAGAAAGATAGTGAATGAGGAGGCAGGAAAAGCAGGTGGCCAAAGAGCAGAGGCCCCATTCCCTGTTCTGCTTCATCCTTTTTTGTGTGCCTCTGTGCAAATCCAGTACTTTAGTACTAAGTACACGTTGAACTCTAGTACTACATAATTCATTGTCCTGTGAGTTGTAGTAATTATATAAGCGTCCACATGTAGGGATACAGTAAATTTTGATTTATAATGAAGGACAATATTGAAATGTCAATATAATAATAATAATAATAATAATAATAATAATAATAATAATAATAATAATAATAATAATAATAATAATAATGTCATCTTGTAAGTCTTTCACCAGAAACTGCTTGTTGAAGAGAATCTGTCATTGTGACCATTTCAAGACAATTTAAACGCTGAATCGTTCTCACATGTTGGTTCTGTTTCTTTCCTCTGTGTCAAATCTACAATGTATATTTTACACACTTTGCCTCTTCTCCATCTTCCGTTCTGAACAGAATGATCCTTGTAAGTAGTATGTAAAGATAGGCATTTTGTTAAGTGTTTTAATATAGTGTTAGCTCTTGAAAGCACAGTATTTTGAAAGCACAGTACCCTGTTTCATTTTCACCATTTAATTTGTTCAGATATGATCCTAAGCTGTGGCTTCCATCAACCACTTAGCTTGAATTTGCATAGTGTCTTTAATTTTTAATTAAATTTAATTAGTGCTTATCCTCTCTGTTATAGGAATTTACGTCTTACTCCACAT
This sequence comes from Serilophus lunatus, assembly GCA_013399895.1. NCBI lineage: Eukaryota > Metazoa > Chordata > Aves > Passeriformes > Eurylaimidae > Serilophus > Serilophus lunatus. The sequence continues at coordinate 141,290 of VXBA01001221.1, forward strand.
TTACTCATACAGACATACATCTGACAATGAATTTGCAAGAATGAACTTTGTAATTATTTTGTTTATAGGTCTTCTTTCTTCTAAACAAACTCTTAAGGATGCCAAATATAATACCACTTTTCTACAAATTTTATTTTTAGAATCAGAATGTGCCTCACTCAGGTCCTCAGTTTCCAAAGCACTTTTTGAGGAATGGGAAACTTTTCTTACTATTTGAGGAAACATTGATTAAAAACAATGAACCTTCTTTTCACTCACATACGGATTGTTTAGTTACATACACTTACTGAAGTGTGACAGGATCTTTTTATAAAATCTTCTAAATTCAGCAATACAGTATAAATATTCTTTTTGTATCCATTAACAGAATGAAAGCATGAGAAGAAAATTAAAATTAGTTTCCTTTGGGTATCTGAAAAAAGCTTCAGAAGACTGCATTTAGAGGAAAATTTGAATAAAGAAAGCTTTGGGTGTTTTTGGTGCAGAAGCAATAGGCTGTAGGAGATGAGATGATTTGGAAACAGGAAGATGAGATTTTCGATTTGGACAAGAGCTGACTGAGAATGTTTTCTTTCTGTTATGTAGAAATCACTCCTGTGATGGTAGCAAAATTAAATATTCTGCCTGTGTTCATTTAGATACAGATTGGCCCTTTTGGGACTTGTCTCAAAAGCAAGAATAAAACAAACTGCTTCTCAGAGTTTTGAAGACTTTCTTTCTTCTGTGCCCAAGAGAGTTAAAGAGGAGAAAAGTAAAACATGGATCAATGAACTCCTCCTTTCAATTATTTTACGAAACAATACAGGTTGCAGGGAATGAATCATCTAATGATATTTCACTTCTTAAAAATTTAATGAAAGAGATTATTCTCTGAAGTAACCTGCTGTGTCTGTTTCACAGTGACAATACAAAATATTCCCTGAAGCTGTTTCTGATATCACTTAGTCTAACATGGTTTAGGATGTTTGATGAAAAATTATGTGTGGGAGAGATGCTGACTAGAGTACCAAATAATCCCAGGGCCAGTCCAATAAACTCAAGAGTCTGGGCAGAGTGGATATTTATTTTATTAGCTGTCACATATACTAAAGCAAAATTTAAAAATGGACTGTGTGACAATCTCATACACTATTCTATCAATTCATTGTAGTACAAAGTTGGTTCTGAGATTTTGTAGGTGGGATAAAGTTCAGGTACATGCTCCTATTGATTATTTTTTGGATGTAGAACAGAAAGCTTTATGTCATGTTGGATCATATTAGCAATGGCATTGTAAGCAATGGGCAGAGAGTAAGGTGGGAGGCTACTTGTTTGTAATGTCTTGAGCCTCATGATTTTAAGATTCAAGGGAAGTTTGTGGCACTAGCTGACCTTAGTTGTCAATATCTAGTGGATTTGGGGTTTGTTTTTAACTTGGCTTAATATTTAGCATGCTTTGAGAAACTAATACTCTAATACTTTTAAGAGTTGCTTTGTTCTAATATATCTAGTGATACGGCATTTAGAAATGACTTCTGATTTTGGGTGAAATCATTCTTTGGATGAGAATTTAAGAATCTGGAACTAAAAGTGAAACCTGTGCTATTGTTTCCTTGCTTTCATTAGATTGCTCTGTCATGTAATGCTTTCATAAATTCTTTGATTTTCATTATAATATTAGTTCAGAATTTTGGCCCTACTACTTTGAGGACAAGACTCTTCCAGGCTTCTCTGTCACAGTGCTTAGGAACTTTAATTTGAATTAGAGCTGAGTATTTGGCTAACTTGTGTCCATTTATTTTCATTCCAACGTTCTTTTACCCTGACATCTTTCTCAATGGTATTCAAGCTCCCGTTGTATTTATGCTCTATAATAAACGTAAGGAATCCTGCGATCTGAAAGAGTTGGGGGAGCTGGGTTAAACCATCTGCAAGCATCTCAATAATTATTTTATATTTTCCCTCTTCCTTTATAGGATTACTCTTTACTCAATTTAGTGGTATGGGAGTATACCAGTAACATAGTGTTAAATATAATGTTCAGTATTCCTTAGCATCTGTATTCCTTTTCTCTTTCCAGATGCCCTGCAGGCTTCATGCTTGATAATGTAGAAGACTAAATATAGTATTTTTGTGCCCATATGGGCACTAGATTTGCAAAGACCATTCATGAGAGTTGAACTTTCTAAATATTCAAACTAGTTATTGCAATGTATTTCTGACATGATATTCAATGCAGCATTAAGTTTTCTATCTAAGATTATGTCCATGTCATCAGCACAGATTGCTGTTTGTTCAGCTCCTTTTATTTGGATAAACCTCAGAAAAGTGTGTATTATGTATGAACTCTACAGATGTACTATGAAATGATAAGCTGTCCAAACGTTGAATTGTTTTTTGTTACACGAATGCCAGTAAATTTGCAGAGTTATCAAATACTAAACAACTTCTGTACACAAGGACTAAGGCATTAATGTGCATTCAACAACTTCTTTGTTTTCTTCATTACTGCAAAGACAAAAAGAAAAAACCAAAGCTGTCAATGAAGAAGAGTTCAGTAAACGAAGAACAAAGATGTCTCTGCAGCCTGTGTTCTAGATTCTTGCATAGACAGCTGAGGAGACACAGCAAGACCTTCAGCTAGAATTGTACTGCTGTTGTGTTGAATTTTATAAGCATCACAGACTTGAGCCAGAATAAATTTAGAGAACTGTTATGCTAATATTAACAATTATGTAAGTATAGATACGATTCCTGAAAAATGCTATGATAGATACTCTGAGAGAGAAAATCACTTTCAGCTTCTTCAAATATATCCCTATGTGTAGAATATGTGTCTCAGACTTTTTCCTCTTTTATGTCTCTTTCCTCTGCTGTCCTGCTGAATGTTAAACATCAAGTTGTTAGAATAAATTATGGTTTATAGTGTTCTTGTGTTTGGGTTCTTTCCCTTTATATTAGGAGGGTAATAACCTTGCCCATTGTTTATTTCTATAAAAAAGGAGTGGACATAAGTCTACGTAAGTCTGTGGGTTTATTAAAAGCCTTAGTGTTAATTGGAGTGATGTAAATACAATTACAGACAAAAAAATCAAAGAATTCTGTTAAAGGTAATGAAAATATTTCTTTGTTCTTAATTAGAAATTTTAGATGATAAACAGAAGCCTTGATGAAACATATCACATTGCTTGTGGTGGGAAAAAAAGATAAAACCTTAGAAAGTAAGTAATTTGGATTTAAATGTTTTAATTTCTGAATGTTCCAATATTATTTTTCTTATAGTAGCTTTCCATAAACTCCAACTAAGATTAAGAAATTTGAATAGTCTGGTCATATGTCCTTCAGATAAAATGTTAGTTGTTTGGGTCCTGAAACAAACAAACAAACCCCCAACAACAAATGAAACAACCCCAACTCAGTAATAAAATGTCCTTAATTGTTGTAAAAACAGAGTAATTTAAAGGGTATAATGCTCTAAACAGTATTTTTTGTGTTATGAACAATATTTTGGATTAAATACTTTTTATTTCAAGAAATATGAATTTACTTCTTATTAAATTCAGACAAGTTGTCGCTTTATTACTCAAAAAAAATTCTTGAAATTTTGGTAGAAGAAAGATAATCTGCTGCACATTCAGTTTTGGTGTGGTTTCTTGGTGATGCAATGGATTGAAGAGGCAAAATTATTAGGAGAATGCATCATCTGCATTCTACCTTTGTGGATTGGAGAAGTTGACTCACCTTCCCCACAACTCTTCCAGATTGTGTGGCTTCAACCAGTTGCACGTGTGTAGCAATCAGCTGTTGTTTTAACATAAGCTGATAAAGAGTTGGCAACTGTTGCAGGTCATTACCAGATTTGTCTGGATGGAAATCCTTTTTTTACATTAATCTGATGTGCTGTAACCTAAAGATGTAAGAAGTCTTGAAGCATATTTAGACTTGTTTAGGCAGAGTCTAGTGGTTGAAATCAGGTCGCTGGGAATTTTCTACAGTACAGCAACAGACTATATTTGTATGAAAGAAATAGTGTAAGCAGATGAATTGCAGTGATAATTTTGCATAGGGGGGTTTGTACAGGGAGGGAAGAATATCTTAATATCTAGAGTAGGTGCTTTAGCAGCAGAAAAATAAATCAATTACATCCTTTTTGCAGTCTAATTGTGATTTTTAGTAGTTAGTCCTGCTGCTAATTAAATTTATTATTTGTACCATAAATTTAATAATTATAACTTCATTAATAGTTAACATATTTATTTTTATTCATTGTTTTATGAAGAGGGAATTATTGCATTCTTAAATCTGCAAAGTGTAAGTGTACGAGAAATAATATGTACTTACTCTAAAAATCTGCAGTTGAATCAATTATTATACTTTGTGTTTACTTATAAATAATATAACATTCTGGAATTCTTAACTCAAAAGGGTAACAACTGTTCTTTAAAAAAAGGAATTTTCAGCTTTCTGAAGGGGAACACAAAATTAAAGAGTTATCCAGGTGTTGAAAAAAATAATTTAGAAAAGAATGAATGTTTGCAAGAGGGTTGATAGTGAGCATTAATTGTTTCATTACCAATGTAATTTCATAGTAATCATAATAATAAAATATTTTTTCAGAATCAAATATTTTTTTCAGAATCAATATAGATTCTTACTGTAATTAAATTTTATGTTGGTTACAACTAGAGGCAAGAAATCATGATTTTCTAAAATTCAGTCACATTCCAAAGTCATATTTTGCCTGTTCTGGAGTTCAGTGGGAGTTTTTTTAATTTATTTTTTTTCCTGAAAGGAAGTAAAGGACTCACAGATCATGAATTCTGTATATAGGGAGAAAACTAGATTCTTCACTAAAGATATAAAAAAACTGAACTGAGTGATAAGATGCTTTGGGAGTTAAAGCAAATCCTGCATTTTTGCATTATAAAATACATCTTTCTAAAGCTGACTGTACTATAACCTTTAAGTAATATCTTAATATATTCCCCTCAACTTGACAATAGCATGACAATTAACAGATGGAGGGAAGGCATTTACTGAGATTAGCAATACAACTGTCATTGACTCATGCTAACTTTATAAACTGAGCTGATATGTCAGGATGTGTTTTTAATTGAAGCTGAAGTATTGATATGGTCACATAAGTAATAGTCCTGTGGAAAGCCTTGCCCAAAAACATGGGTGCAAACATTTTATGTGAGTTTAAGGAAAGATGGGACAAGCTTGTGAATAGGGGTCTGTTGAGGGTTATTAGACAAACCCACATGACACTCAAGAAATCCAGCTGGATTCGGAAGGGTGTCTGATGGGGGTGCACATGCACTACCTTTAAAGTCATTGGTTTCAGAGTGTTCACTGTGAAACTGAAGAAATCTGTAAAATGTTATTTTTTATTTTTTTAATCTGGAAAGCTAATTATCTTTTTAGGGGACCTTTCCCTACTCATTTCCTCTACCATTTTCGTTCCGAGTCTTTGTTCCATAATTGATGGTATTTTTGTCTGTGGTGTGACTTGTTCGAGAATTCATCAGGCTTTGTGTTCTGAGGCAGAATTAAAGCGAAGGGTCAGTTGGGTCTACTACTGTAAAACTAAAGAAAAATTGTAATGACAAAGAGTGTATTTCCAAAGTTTTTTTGTCAGGTAAACAAACACGCATATAATAGGTCTTTTGATACAATCAGTGATTGATGACTTTTGAATGCCAGACACCCTGACTGAAAAGGCAGTTTCAGGGACCTTTAACAGCAATCCCAAAGTGTTTGAAATACTTACCTGCACTCACACGAAAGGATAAGAGAGAGTCTTAAGAGAGGTTCTTGATTGAAATTGATGGAATGTAAATGGAATTGAAGTTATGGCTAGCAGAGTATGAGAAAAGGTGTTTTTTTTCCTGGACTGTTGAGGTGATTTCAAGTTTGAGAATTAAGTTTTTAAAGGGTTTTGGGATGAGGGCTTTGGAATCTCCTTGGTTTAGGAATGCAGTCATACATTAAATATGCCTATATTTTTCAGATGCTTTAATTTTATGATATTGAGGCAGAAAGTCCTTCTGCTGGCGCACTTTCCATCTCTGGAAGTGTTCAAGGCTGTGTTGGATGGTGCCCTAAGCAACATGATCTAGAGAGGGGCATCCTTGGCCCTGGAGAGGGTTTGGAAATAGGTGGTCTTTAAGGTGCCTTCTAACACAAAACAGTTTATGATTCTGTGATGGAAATACCCTCAGTATCTCTGGCTTCTATGCCATTACTAGGTATTCCCATGACATGCTTTTTTAAGTGTCTTATTGAAGTAATTTCTAACACGGGAAAAAAATTATTTTCTATCTTAGATTTGTTTAATCTTATTTTTTCCCCATTTAATTTATTTTTTTCTGTCCTCTGACAATTCTGCTTGGGCAAAAGCAAATACAGGTGTAAGTTTTAAAAATAATGACACTTACTTATTTTCTCCTGATTGTATAAAATATGTGTGTTGCACTTGTCATGAAAGTAGTTTGGGACAAAAGGTTTGCATATTGAGAAAATTCATATTGTCAGTCCTCTTGCTGTACAGACATGTCACCTGCTTATGTTGAGACTGGCATTCAAATTCCATGCTAATAGCACTATTAGTATTAATATATGCTGCCTGCTTCTGATCTGCTTTGCTTAGAATGGATGTTGGTTTTTAGTGTGTGTGACATTTAAGGGTTATGGATTAAAAAATTAAATTTTCCAAAATAAAAAATATCTCATACATTGTTAATAGGGTTTACAAAAGAACTAATCTACATTTTCCCTCTAGCAAGATGGTACAGTATTAAATTTAGTGTTGGTACTTCTGTGGCTATGTAAGATTTAATGTTCTGGGCAAAGTTATTAATTGTCTTTTGGAATGGGCAGATGGATTTGCCTAAAAGCTGCTTCTTAATTAACTGGATTTTTTGAAAAACAAGTAATTTTCAAATGAGGTTTCAGTATTAATTTTTGTATAGAAACTTCTTCATATTGTAGGCATGTTTTTAAGAGAAGTATGTAGAGGGCTACAAGAAAATATTACATTCTGTGATTTGGAGTGTGAAAGCAGAACCTAGGTAGCTAGAAATTCAAATCATCTTTCATGCAGAACCTGTCCATGCCTGGATTGAAAATAAATAAAAATATCTCAAGAGTAAAGCTCTTATGGCTCTTCACTACAAGATGAAGAAACTGAATTTACCATTCATTTATACAAATCTGCATTTTACTCCTAATAAAAAATATAAACTGCTAGCAGGAAATTATGTATAAGGCAAGTTACCACTCTTACAGTCTCCTAAGTTTTTTCAGAAGTGCTCCTTTTAAAACTTCAACTGTAAGTGTTGTGAATCAAGGGGAAAATTAAGTCAGCAGAAGCATTTGCAAGTCATTTCACCATTCTGTGAAAAGGAGGACTGAACATCGGAGCTGTGGCTAGGTAAATGTATCAAGAAAGCATTAGACTGAATAGCCAGTCTAATCTCATGCTGTGCTGTAAATGACACACAAACCTGTGAACAATTGCAGTATATCTCTTGTAAATTCTTAGGAGTGCTAGAAAGCTCACATCTATATGTGTTTATACACTTGCTTTTAGTCTGCTCTGGCATAGTATTAACTCTGTGCACACACTGAAAGCTTGTGCTCTTACCGTGTTCCATTCTCTTCCTTTTTTCCGCTGAAATATATCTAAACCATAATAAAATCATTTCATGCCAAGGGTGGACGTCTGTGAGCACGTTTCATTTCTGTTAGGAATGATCTCTAAAATGTGTTTACTTATTTCAGGTGCCTTTTTCCTCCCTGTCATTCAAAAAATCCTGAATTTAAAAAATGTTTTAAAGAGGAACATGCAAGTATTTCAGTAATGAATGTTGTATATATTTAGAGCCACAGTTTTTAGGACAACGTTCTTTTCCTTTGGTACTATATATACAATTATGAAGAAGGAGCCATTTCTGATATATCATGGGTAGGCTTCCTGATAGGGGAAATAAAAAAGAAATAAATTAATAAGCACAAATAGCAAGTTCACTGTAATTCACTGAAAAGGAGCTACAAAAAAAAGCTCAAATCATAAGGCATTCACAGCAGTTCAGTGAAAAGTAGCTATACTAGCAGAAATGCTGGGCATTCTTTGAGACCTTAACATGAAGCGAATAGAGAGATTCTTAAAATTTATTTACTTAGTTGGAGGCATTAAATAAATTTATTGCACTAATGGAGTAGAAAGTTTTTGTTACTGCAAAACTTAGCATTTGTACTTAACATTTTTTGAAGTATCTTTTTTAAAAAATTTCTCTATGGTACTAGGGAAGCACTGTAGTTAAATACTTATTCATTAGGATTAAGCTGATTGTATGTGTATTTTTTTAATACGTAGACTTTATGTTGGTTTGTCACCATAGTCCATCAAATTTCCTTTTGACTGGTAGAAAAAAATCTGATAATGATATCTGCCGTTGTCAGTCCCTTTCAATAAAGAAAGCAAGAAGCTTTTCTTGCTGTGAGAATAGTCTCTGTTCCATCATTCCTATGTTATACGTTGTTATTTTGCAATTCTGTTACTAATATATAACAAGGTTACTCTTCTTTTCGTGCTCAGCTCTTCTTCACCCACATGGAAAAACAGCGTTTCCTTCCTGTGAAGGTCGGCTTCCTCTTTCTATGGATGTCATGGTTCAACCCCAGCCAACACAAAGCCCCGCACAACCACTCCCCCACCAGCAGGACTGGGGAGAGAACTGGAAGGGCAACAGCCAGCAGACTTGTGGGTTGAGATAAAGACAGTCTGATAGGGAAAGGGAAGGCGATGCACACAAATTAAAACAAAGAAAATAGTTTACTGCTTCCTACAGGCAGGCCTCTCCTGTGTTCAGCCTCTCCAGCAGAGCAGGGCCCCACCACACGTAATGGTGACTTGAGAATGCCTTCACTCCAAATGTTCCCCCCTTCTTTCCCCCACTTTATATCCTGAGCATTATGCCGTATGGTATGGAATAATCTTTTGGTCAGTGTGGGTCACCTGTCCTTCTTGTGTCTCCTTCCAGCCTCACATGAACCCCCAGTTTCCACAACAGCATGGCATAGAAAAAGCAGAAAAGGCCTTGGCTCCTCTGTGTAAGCACAGCTCACCAATAACAAAAATGTCTCCCTCGGTATTATCAACCCTGTGTTTAGCACCAATACAAAACACAGCCCCATACCAGCCACTGTGAAGAAAATTAAGTCCTCTATCCAAACCCAGCACAATGAATAGTTTATTTCTCACTGATTTAATGTTCAGATCAATAAAACGTGAACTTCAATTGGATTTGCTTTTTTTTTTTTTTTTTTTTTTTTTTTTTTTTTTTTTTTTTTTTTTCCTGCATGCTATGAGTTATGACTGAGGTTTGCTACCTCATTTCACACAGATGCCAGAATGGTAGCTTAGAAATACAGAGACAGGCTGTTATTGAAGCCCAGGTATCATCTGATTCCAAATTACAGGGATGGTGAAAGAAGGACTGTCTTTTCCTCCCGGCTCTGAGATCACAGAGTGATGTCAGGGCTGGAGAGTAGCCACTGTTGCAGGCTCTTGATCCCATGGTCTGTTTTTACCAAGATCTAGATTGATCTGCATGAATTAATTACCTTCTTTGCAATCCCCAGTCACAATTGATTTCATATATTTTCTTAGCTATGAAGCCATTGCATATTTAAACCACTGTGATGAGGATGGGAAACAGGATTTGTGAGAGAGTTAGATTTTGTTTTCAAATTCTTGCATTATTTTGCACTTTCAACTGTAGTCATTAAACTAAAGAAAATTTTGGAGCTTTTTCCCATCAGCAGATAGAAGCAGAGGGATGCTGGGGTTTTAGGAAGTAACTAAGGTGCCTTAAAATTTCATTAGTTTATGAAGGTTTTGAATGTGAATCTTTGTCAGTATTTAGTGTTTCTTGCTTTCCATTAGCAAAATGCCGTATATAGGAAAATGCAATACTAGGGAGACGATGCCATGCTGCATTAAAGAGTAGTGTTGAAAATACAGCATTTTCTAGTAACCATTGTTAATGTTATCGTGTGAGTAATGCCCCATGAGATTCCTTTTGGTATGGGTTCAGACTAGTGAAATATCTAGGCAGTTTTGGAGTAAGAGCTTTCAGCATCGGAATTTATAGCCCCATTTTGATATTTATCCTCACCTCTTCAGTCTCTTGTTTGTTTGGAAATATTGCCACATACTGTCCTGTAAACAACATTTTCAATTCAATTCACAGCCAGCCAGTACCTGGCTGTGAAATAAATTAAGTGTAATGCCATGGTATCACAATTAAGTTTATGCCATGGAGTCAAGGCATGATTTCACAATCATTAGTACTATGTCCCTGCACTACTGGATTGCTCACAGAAGAATTGTAATGTTGGGTACATGATAGCCATTCTGTCACATTATCTAGAATATATGCAGCTAATACAGGGTTTATGCCAACCTTGTTTTTTTATCCTGTCTTAGATGCTGAGAGAATGGGTTATGCAACCACTAATGCAAAATTAACGTATTGTCTTTCTGTTAAACACATTCTAGCAGTTGAAGCTAATCTAGCTCCTTGTATTATCTGACCATGGCATTGTGATTCTGCACCAAGAGCCCTCTGGCTAGGTGATGCTCTGAATGTTAGTGTCTAGAGGGGTAACTGACCAATACCGGCAATTTTTTATTGAGAGCTGTGGACCGCTTTGGATATTCAGTCCTATACTTTATCTTTATGGGTGTTTTATACTCTTTTTAGAAGTTTCATAGCTATTGAAGTTTGTGCTGAATCACTGCACTGTGGCTGATGGCTGTGTTTTTGTTAGTGAAGGTAAACACTCTCCTCTCTTCTGATGTAGTATGTTTTGAGACAGAAAGTCTCTTGTCTTGCACATATAAATATTGAAAGGTATATTTCGGAAGGGAAAGTTTTTGTTCTCAAAACAAAAAGGAGTAGAAAGTCATTCTGGATCTTCAGTACTCTGGATCTTCATCCATTGTTGTAGCAAAGATAGCTATTATTGAATGGCTTGCAGCTTTTGACCTCCCATGTCTTTATTTTCACTCTTCAATACTTTCAGCACACGGAAAATATGAACAACTACTGGAAAAACAGTTCAAATACAAAAACTCTGAATATTTATCAGTGTTCTTGCTGATATAGAGCTACAGTTTATTGAGTTGGTCCTTCCTCCTGTAATCTCAGGCATTCTAGATTTTAGTATCTCTGTAGTCTTCAGCTTTAGCAAAACCAATGCCACAAAAATTCAAGCACTGTGCTTATCAGTTTGAGAGCTGAATTGCCAGCTGTCAAGTTGCGTATTGGATCTACCTGTTCCCTGACTGCCTCTGATCCCACACTGCCTTTTCCTGACTGTAGTGTTCTGGCTAGTTAATGGGTGCAAACAATATATTTTTCTCCAAGACAGACAAAATAATACAAATAGAATTAATTTGCTTACACAATAGTGCTTTAATCCTTCTAAAATAATGGTCCCAAGCATAGTAGACTACTTGTTCTCATTGAAGCAACTAGTTTGCAATTTGAATAAATAAATCTAATGTGCAGGGGTTTTGAATTACTTCCTTCAACAGGCACAAAACTTTTCTCATGCCTGTAATCTAATGGTATCTCCCTTTAGGGTGTGTTCAACTGTTAATTCTGTCACACACCAGTAAGAGAGCAGAGATAATTTTAATATGCTTTTTTATAAGACTGCTGTACCCTGTGAGGTCAGCCCAGTATCTGACCAGGATCATCAGAGTATCTTCCAGATTCATCAGTTCAGCTGTCAGCCATTTGTTTCCCTAGTTCATTTTTTCTGCTGTTCAGTGACTAGTTTTACATACTGAATGCAACTAGACACTGCCTTAGTACAAACACCTACCTGAAAGAAGGTTGTAGAAGGGTGGGATTGACCTGTTTTTCCCAGGCAACAAGCAACAGAACAGGGGTAAATGGCCTCAAGCTGCTCCACAAGAGCTTTATGTTGGACATCAGGAAGAATTTCTTCATGGAAAGGGTTGTTAAACATTGGAATGGACTGCCCAGGGAGGAGATGGAGTCATTGTCCCTGGAGGTGTTCAAAAAACAACTGGATGTGGCACTGGATGCCATGGTCTAATTGTCAAGGCTGTGTTATGTCAAAGGTTGGACTCTGATTTTGGAGTTCTTTTCGTACCTTAATGATTTATGGTTTTATGAATGTAGCATTTGCAAAGTGACCTGTAATACCTTATTATTCCAGTTTTCCCTTTGAAGAACACATATGTTAAAAAGATAAAAATCTGAAAGACATTAAATATAGTTTAATTATTGATTTTATGTCTATTTTTGTAAAAGATTACATCAGACACACTTTTTATTCCTTGCTTTACCATTTTAGTTTTTCATCATGCAGTGCTCTCTTGAAAGAGAAAAATATAATTAGTTTGGAGCTAAATGAATTAGTTTTGAGAGAGAAACATAAAAAGTATCTTGGTTTTGATAATTATTGAAACCATTGCAGCCAGCCCGAGTATTGGATTGTACTCCAGCCATCTGTAGAATAATCCAAATCTAGTACTATATTCCTTCACATTGCTCAGTCTCTTTTAAATTGAACTGTATGAACTGTAATTCAATAGCACACAGACTTGAAGAAAAAAAAGAGAGATTTGATCCTCTCTTTCAAATTGCTTATGTTAGCCAAAAATTGGTTTTTTTCTTCCCTGAGAGGATATTACTTATATACTTATAGTCTGGCATTGAAGGAAGTGGTGGCTGAGAGATTTCATTTCATCCTCAATGTATGTGAAATCACTTACACAGCACTTGTACTTTCTGTCCTTAGCACTTTGTCCAGTTTTCAGCAGGCAGTGAGAATTCACACCATGCCATGGCATCAAGCTTTAAATAACTTGTCTGCAAAAGTAACAAAGCAAGGTCACTGAAATTGCATTGTCTTAAATCCAAAGTGGCTAATTTCTGCCTCATTAGACCACGTGTTACCTTCAGTGACAAACTGAGAAAGAGAAGTCGTTGTTGGTTGCTTCACAATTAGTGGTTGTTTCCACATTCCTCTAGATTTTATAGCATCATAATGAGAAAATACTACACAATCTTTTTTAAATGCTTTTAAAAAGGAGAAGCTTTTTTGTCTAATTTGAGAAGCTTTGTTTTTGATGACCTCTTCCATTTTTGCACTGTGCCATGTTGCCTGGCAAATGTTGGCATTTACTTGTGTCAGGGCACAATGTAGTGTAATTTTGTTCACACTCCCAGCATCAGTGTGTCCTCGATCCAAGCAGGTTGCCCTGGTTCAAGGCTTTGCTGGGTTGCCTTTGGCAAGGAAGAGATACCAGCACTTATTTGCAAAATGTGAGCATTGTAGCAATATCTACAACTCCTAGAATACGATAAAAATAGTAAGTGACTTCCTAAAACTTAAGAATGGAATGGAATGGAATGCAATGCAATGCAATGGAATGCAATGCAATGCAATGCAATGGAATACAATGCAATACAATGCAGTACAATACAGTAGAACATTACTTTACAAATAGCCTTGTTCCCTAAGAGTCTTTGATCCTGCTGAGGACCAGACTGCTAGTTAGCATCCTTCATTTCTGCATGGCTTTCCAGTCTTTCAGGAGTTGAGATTTTTGAGCAAGCCCCTAGTTGCTAGTTGTTGGAATCATTACACACAGAATTACACACACAGAATTAATAAGGTTGGAAAAGACCATGGAGATCATCAAGTCCAACCTTTACCTAGGTTAACAACCTATCCAACATCAGTCTAACATCTATACCATCTAAACCATTTAAACCATCTAAACCATACCACTAAGTTCATCATCTAACCTATCCTTAAACACATCCAAGGACGGTGACTCCACCACCTCCCTGGGAAGCCCATGCCAGTGGGAGATCACTCTCACTGTGAAAATTTTCTCCTGATTTTACCACTGGAGATCAGAAATATACTTACTGACAGCCACTAACAAACACACTTTTAGCACAGAAAAAAAACCCCCAAACATTTTATCTTTGCTTCTTTGCCTAAAAAAATCCAAACTGTTAATACTCCAATTGACCCATCTCAAACAAAAAGAACTAATTTACAAATTATATAATCTTGGCAATTTGTAAATATTTAAAAGGAATTTTTCAAAAGAGTATTTTCACATCAGTTACACTGATTTCATGTGGTTCTGAACTCCCTTGAATCTTTCCTCGTGCTGCTGCTATCTTTTATCCAGCCTTTTTTCTTGTGCCTCAGTAGAAACAGTAGGTACTTTCAGGTATTCTAGTAGTGAAAATAGGCCTTTTTTGGTAAAACAGTGCATCATCGCAGTATCTGACAAAATAAGGTGGGCTTAGAAAATAATAATGCAAAAAGATACCAGCTTCCTCCATTTTTAAGTGGAGGAATAAATCCTTCTCAAAACTTTACTCATCCACATGACTACACCATGTAAAATTCATGTCAGGTTTGCAACTCTGAATGTGAATGCAGATGAAAACAACCCGGATTTCTTCTTCAGACAAAGGAGGGTTTATCCGGCTTTTGGATGAAACCAAAGGAATGGCTTCAAGAGCAGTTTGGAAAACAATTTAAGCTTCCTCTGAGGCCAGTTTACTTCAGGCCCAACATCAGATCTGTAACTGATTTGAACATAAAGGATTTGCAGCTCTATGTTAATTACATCAACTGCAAGCAGGCTGTGTGAGGAGCTGTCTAAAACATGGTGTTGAGCCGTTCCTCTTGCTCTAGGAGGTTTTGACCGTTTTGTATCTACATACAAATACTTCTGTTTTCAGTGCTATAGGCTAAGCTTCACTGTTCTAAGACATTTGCCTAAGTTGCAGTGTTTGCCATTTATGTCCCTAAAATGTTGCACTTAATATTTACACTCGGTTCTGTTAGTTTCCTAGAATTTGATTACTTTCTGAGTGCAATAATGGAAATATTTTAAAGTTGTACTGTATGATGTCTTTTTCACCTGTAGTTCATAAAAATGAATGTAGCTGTGATCAAATCTGGTGAACGTTTAAGGTCAGAAAAAGCATTTATGAAAACGTTTATGGTGCCAGCATCCTTATTGCTAGGCTTTCTGTTTCTTCAGCAGAGATTGTCTGTGGGTGCAAGCCTGAGAAAAAAAGTGAATTGCTTATGATTCAAGGTGAATGTAAGAATTTTCAGTCAGTTTTGATGTGAGATATCTTTAGAATGGGAGTGTGAACTCATTAGTCTTCATAGTTTTTGAAGACTTACATGCTAGCCCCAGTGGAAATAAATGAAATGTAGAGTTTCAACTCCTTAGTTTTCTTTGCAGTGTTCCTGAACTTAAATTTTAAAATCTCATAAATTCTATGACAAATAAGATGTATCAGAATGTGAATGATTAAGAATTTAATTTCTCTTGAGAAATAAAATTATAGTATAGTTCTGGCTAAAGAAGAGAGTTGTACATATCTACATACAGTATACTGGATAAATAATATGCAAAAAATAGGGTGTACGTGCTGGCCTACAGACTTTTTTCAAACTTGTATAGTGACATTTCATAGGAAGAAGCAGTGTATTTATTGAAAATTTTTAGTGAGGTTGCTGCTTCAGAGAGCTCTCTATGGTATTGGGAGTACAGTAGAATTTGCAAAATTAGGTGAGAGATGAAACATGAAAATTGTAATGATTAGAACCTATGTTCTATAAATTAATCCATGACATTCTCAGTAATTGTGTGGCAGCATATTGGTGAATGAAACTTACAATTTTAAACACAGATTTTCTTGAATGTGGTATTTGGAAATTATACCTGTATGTTTTGCTGTTGAATCCTGACAATACAATGACACATTTGTGTGGATGGATGCTTTATTCTTTTAGTGACTGAATCCATGTGGAGTCTAGTGAGGAATCAATAATGAACTTCTGCTGTCTTTAAAGAAAGGAAGGGCATGTGAAGCTATATACAAAATACAGAACGGGCATAGAAGGAAGTCTATTTTTCTATGAGCCATTTCTATGATCTTCTATGAGCCATTTTCTGTACATGCACCATACAGGGAAATATAAATAAAAAAGACATGCTTTTAAATATATCTTGTGATAGGCATGCCCTGATACACATTTACCCATTTCTCCAAAAAGCATTTTTGTCCACCTGATGTATTTAACATAATCTTTATGACAACCTTTATCTCTAGATTTCTGGTTTTGAGAGGTTTTCTAAAAAAAAAAAAAAAAAATGAAAGGCCAATCTACCTGATGATGTTATTTATATTTTTTTTCCCAGATAATTCATTATTTTAGAAGCATTTTTCATACCTTATGTGAGCAAAGGGACCTGTCTGTCTCTAATGCTTTGTGATGTTCCCAGCCTATGTAGTTGTGTTTAGTTGTTGTGTCCCATGTCTTCTCTGAGTTTTGCACCAGTTCACCCAGCCAGTAATGGATACTGTCATGAGAGTATTGGAGAACAGGAGGAATGAAATGGTAATGGCTGACAGTTTGTGTTACTGTTCTGAAGTATGTCAGGTCTTCTGTAGGTTTTCAAATGCCTGCAGAGTCTGTTGGCTTACTACCAGACTGGGCAATAAATTTATTTTCACCACTTTCCATGAAAACATACTTAAATGATCCTGTATCTGTTAGAGTGAGATTAAAGATTATCTGCATGTATCTACAAACCATCTATTTCCAGTAATGCATTGATTAGATCTCAGAAATCAACACAGAACTTTGGTTAGGGAGCTTACAAATAGATTACAAAGGGAGGGAAAGACATCCTTAGTATGCTGCAGATTTTGATCTCCTTAAATCCACAGGGAGTTTGAAAATCTTAAGCTTATATGAAAAAGAAATGCAGCTTTTAAAGGTATGCAGCAGTATATGTACAAAGTAAATGTTAACATATCAATGAGGAAAAGAAGGAATTAGTATGAAAGATGTTCCATTTTATAACAGTTGCACACTGAGACTTGAAAACACACATAATTCAGTCATAAAACATGATTTTTTTCTCTACAGAATAACCATTTGGTATTGCAAATGGAAATAAATTTGGAAAAATAAGTTTGAAGGTCACATTTTTTGATGATGTGAAAGAAATTTAATTAGGAATATATAAGTCTGTATTTAACTCCCTGTATTTTGTTGAATCCTTGAGCTGAATTACATCTGTCTACACCTGTAAAAATATGAAGAAGTTTTAACTGCTGTCTCTTATGTGCAGAGAGTTAAACAGGTGTCTTTTCAGGAGATGCTGGTCTGTTTTAATCCATATGCTTGCCTTACAATTTATTTTACTGACCAAGCAGCTCAAACTTTCTGATGAATTCTGTGAGATACTAATGGAAAAAAGGGTTGTAAGTGCCTAAGTGAACAGATAGTTCTCCAGGATCCAAGGAAATTTGAATGAAGTCTGAATTAATGTACAGAAACTGATAGGTCGAGAAGGAAATGTAGGCTACTAAGAATCAGCTTGGATGTCTTTAGAAATGTAACTTAATTTGTCCATAAACTGATTAGTTTAATTATCCTTATCATCCCATTGTATCTGAGATTTTAAGGATATTTAATAGGAATACATTGGAGAGTAGATAACAAATGTGAAAATATTCTTCTCTCATACCTAACGGAGATGTGGCTCAAGGTTATATTATAATATGAAGACTGGGGTTTGTGTTGCTTCACCTAGTTACTATTAACAAACTTTACTGAATATACTGTAATTTTTTAGGTGTGTTCAGTCATAGAACGTTATCATTATCAGCAGATATTCAAGCCAGCTTGTCCCTCCATCTGTTTGGCATTTATTTTGCAACATCATTGAAGTAGTTACAGCTTTGCAGTTGAGAACTATCACAACAATATCAGTTTTTCATATTCAAGTTAGCTTTAAACCCAGAAGTTTGCCTTTCGTTTATAACTTCTAGTGCATTGCTTTATGCTTATGTATAGAGTGGGGGAAGTTAAATATGTGGAATGCAGCTGGATAGTATGTAAGGTTGCAAAACTCTGTCATTAGTAATAAAGCTTTTTGCAGTAATACATGAAAATGGGAATATGTAGAGCACTGTATTAAAAAAAAGGAGCAACAAACAACAACAATAAAAAATATCCCCACCATAAAACAAAACAAACCAAAAATGAACGAACAAAACACTAAAACCAAATCCTTTGATTATTTGCCTCTGCTTTATGAAATATTTTAAGGAGACATTTTTGGTTTCCACTGAAACATTTTGCAGCAAGAAGATACTCAGTTTGAAATAGTTAGCTGAGGCAGAGGAAAATTGGAGACTCATATGCAGCTTATATACTTCTGTCTTCATCATTTCATGCTGATGATCATGTTCAGCTAGAAATTTGCCTAATTGTTTGCTAAGTGTAGGCTAAGTGTACATTAAATGACTGCAGCTTTTTTGTAGAACTAGCCATACATTCAGAATGGCTGTTTTTGATAGAACAGCATATTGATACTGACTAGGAACACAAAGGTTTTACCTTCCCTTTCCTTTCTCTTTCCTCTTCCCTGCCCTCCTCTCACATGTCATAGGAAATTTTGTCTAAGAGACTGATGAAGATATTTTAAAAAATAATACCAGACACTAAGTGAGAAGATAGTTAAGGGGAGAAAACAACCCTAATCAGTTAAACTTATTAGAATTTCACAGCTCTCAGGAGGCTGTAAATTGTAAATTGATACAGCCCTGGGGTCAAGAGAAGATGTGGAATGAAATCAGATTCCATCTAGATGTATAAAGGCAAAATGGCACTAAAATCTAATGTCACTTAAAATGCATTCACCAGTGATACAGGGCCAAATATGTTAAACTATACACTGCAGAAAACTTATTACCATATTCCTTGCAGGGGATTCATGGTGGTGTAAAGATTTCTCTTGGGTGACACCTGCAATTCAACGGACATTTCCAGTAGTAAATACAATGCTTTGTCATGTTTTACAGAAGATGAATGCATTGAACTTAACAGCAGCTTTACTTACCTGAATATGCTGTACATACTCTTTAGCTGTGCTCATTGAGTGTATCACTCTAGTGCAGTCCCTGCCACCCTTCATGGGTATTGTATCAGACAAAAAGACTGTCTCCATGTTTTCAAAGCAGCACAAAGAATGGACATTTGGTACTTCAGAGATTTCTTTGTCTTCATAAGAATAGCATCTTCAGCTATGTTTCTCTAACACTATGAAGCCGTCACCCTCAAGGCTAGAACTCTTAAAAGTAGGAGCTTGGATTTACACTGCCACAGCCACAAAATTTGGGATGTAAATAAAAAAATCATTGGAGATAGACAGAGTGTGGCAGTGGGAATAAATTCAGTTTAATTTTCTGGTGTCTCAATTGAGTTTTCTTTCACGTGAAGTTAACAGCAAAGAGAAAATGAGTTTCCAGAAATGAGAGAAAGAGTAGTGTGAAGGTGGGGAATGTGAAGAAATGTATCAGGAAAAAGGAAAGGAGAATGATACACTCGATAAAAAGAAGAAAGAAGTTACACATCTAGCAAATTGCTGGGTTTTTATTTATGTCTGGGAAACCCATGCCAGGTCAGAGGAAACACCTGCGTGTGAAGATAAAAGAAGTCAGCTTAGCAGCATTTTTCATAAATAAGTTGAGATTCTGTCTGCACACAGTGACATTTAATTAAGTAAGTAAGCTAAAAGTGATTTTTTTTTTTCATCCTCTGTTCTAGTTGCGGTTGAAATATTATTGGGGCTTGTAATTTTGTATATGTATCTGAGTAACATTCCATCAAGAAAATTAGGAGTTTGCTTGCTGTGGGGCGATAACAATATTCTATGTATACAGTAATTTTTAAGACTGTTTTACTGAATAATTAAGGAACTGGATGGTAACCTAGTCCTGTGGCACATAATTTTAATAGCAGTTACTGATATTCACATGAAATAAAGCAAATAAGTGAACAATGAGTCTCTCAACTGAAAATGGGGGGGTCATCACCCTGCTGAGTCGTAGCTTTTTTTTGTAGGGAGCTAGGTATGATGTGATGTTTTTGTAGTCTATATGGAACTCCTGACCACATAACAGAAACAATTTGTCAACTTCCTTAAGGAACTCATGCTAGTGAGAAATTTAATACTGTATGTGGTGGTTTAAGCACCACAATATTAACTAGGGGGCACTCTTAGTAATGACGAGAAGAATGACAGAATGTGACAACAGCGAAACACTTTATTTGTCTGGAGCTCAAAGGAAACACAGTTTAGGGAACCCCAGACTCAACACATAAAAACAAGCACCCAGCAAAACCACAAAAAGGAAAACCAAGAAAAAAGGAATAAGGGAACTGCTTTCAAAGGCCAGCCAAACTGGCCACAGAGAGGCAGTGGAAAGGAAGAGCCACTTTCTCTTTCTTCTCCCTCTCTGGTGGTAGCCAACTCCCAGCCCTTGGAATCTCTGAAAAAACACAACACAGTGAAAGGTTCTCCCCCCCCAACCCGGGATGTTATTTGGGGAAGCTTTCAACCTGTAGTTGTGCTCGTGTGGCTCCAATGCCGATGGAGGTGGGCTGAGTCAAGCCACG
>VXBA01001221.1:162526-210020 GCA_013399895.1 Serilophus lunatus
TTTGTGACACTGCTCTCTGCTGAATTGATTTAGTAGCTGTACCCGCTTTTACACACATAAACAATTGTGTTTTAGCAGATGATTAAGTGCAGATAAACAACATATTTCATAAAAGATTGTTGTATCCTCTCTTCCATTGACACTCCCACTCCCACCCCAGATTAGAAACAGCCTGACATGGCATGCTTTCATTTAGATCTCTGTAGGCATTTGCCTGCCGTAATCCAACATAAATTTTGTCTTAAATTATCAGACTAAGATTATTAAATCTCATCCTGTTCATAAAGCATCACATTCATAAAGTGATTTTTTTGTGTGTATGTGTGTTTGTAAAAAGAATCAAAAGGTTCACACGTTTTCTTGATTGTGTATCCTATCTTTAAACTAACAGTAATTGATGTAGTTAGGAAAACATGAAAGACAAGCTTTTCAATTTCTTTTTTTTTTTTTTTGTATGTATGTGTGAGGGAGAGAAATTGATCCTGCTTGCTGATCAGAACTAGTACCAGAAGATGCCCTTCTTGAATGAGACATAGAGCTTGGAGAACGGGATCTGATGGTCAGAGGTCTTCCTCTCCCAAACTGTCAGATTGAAATCCGGCAGACTCTTAGGCCAGAAAGCATGCAGGAGATGACCCTAACTATTTATTGTGACTGATAAACTTTTAAGATATATCTGCCTTTTGTTCTGAACCTCCTCTTTGCATTTTTGCTTCCTTCCATTCTAGCACCAGAATCCTTCTTGAAAGGCAAATGCCAAACATCCTGCCTGAAATGGTAGATTCCTTTGCTATTAGTGTGTCCTTCTTCTTTCCTCTACCCGCTTTCCTTTCTGAAGAAACCACTTGTTTGCTTTCTTTTCGTTTCTTAGCTGTAAGAAATCCTTTAAAAATGCTTTTACTTCCCTGTCACGGCATTATGCTCTTTGGAAGGAGGACCAGCTGGAGTCATGGCAAAAAGAACTGCTGTCCTGGTAGTTTTATTTTGTATTCACCATACGATTCACAGAATTGCATTGTTCCTTCCCAGAGGGAGAAGATTGGTCTCTCATGCAAATCACTGATCCTTTTCTAGGCTTTTGTAGCCTTCCTGAAATTGTTGGAAGGGATCCTTCTTTCTGCAGAGCGAGAAGGAGGAATTGCACCAGACAGGCTGGCCCCAGCCGTTTTATCCCTTTCCTGTGTCTCTTACAGCTCCTTTTGAGCAGCAGGCACCAAGCAGTACCTATACTGTGTTCCCAGGGCTTCTGCTGGTCTTGTGCATTTGGTGGGACAAATTCAGTGACATTATTTGGCATAACTCAAGACTTGCATTGGTATGAGTACACAGAATCTGACTTGTCTGTATGCGAAAGTATCCTTGCTCGTTTAATCTGAATTGATAAAAAAATAGTTTTTCTGCTGACCCAAGTAGTATGTGAAGTTGGTACAAAAGAAAGGTAGTGTGTGCATGTTATTTCAGCTGATAATATCTCACAAATGGAGGGGTTCACAGATGCAGTTTTCACAGAGCCTTGTTAATGTTCATGGAAGTGCAGCTGTTATTCTCAAGAATGCCTGCAAGCCTTGAAAAGTGTAGCAACAGCAAAGACAATGTGCAGAAATAGGAACGTGCTTTTAAAGAAATAAAGTCACAAAGTGAAGTAGAAAATAAG
The DNA here is from genome assembly GCA_013399895.1 of Serilophus lunatus. Classification (NCBI taxonomy): domain Eukaryota; kingdom Metazoa; phylum Chordata; class Aves; order Passeriformes; family Eurylaimidae; genus Serilophus; species Serilophus lunatus. The sequence goes on from VXBA01001221.1 coordinate 164,181, forward strand.
GCTAGAAACTGTCTGGATAGATCTACGCTGTGATTGAAAGTAGTAGACATTAAACTACCTGCTTCCTTCAGGCAAGTTAAGCAGGACAGAAGTTTTAATTTAACCCCCATCTCCACAGACATCAGCACATCCGTGCAGAGTATTATTATCACCATATGTTTTATCCACAGTAGTTTTCACCAGTTGTGTTATTTTGTGGGTTTTTTTAGTGTTTAAAACTGCTCTGAAGCAGTATGCTAATTGTTAACTTGGGCTGAATCTGTGCATAAATGCCTATAGCAGTGTCAGCATGCTCAGATGGGAACTGTTAGATTAATGAATGGAAGTATTAGCTCTGTGCCGGTGCAGTACATTAATAGCTGTGCCAGTTCAATCAAATACATTACTAACTTTGTCACTGTGTAATAGTATTTACCAGATCTTAGATGGACTGCTGAGAAAGATGAATGTAATCTTTCTTTTTTGTCTGACTTAAAAATAAGTTAACTAGATCCTTTTCATAGATTATCTTATTACTTCACAGGAGGGGAATAGATGTACTGAGATATGTGAAATCTGCAGTGCAACAGAATATATATAGAAGGGACATTGTAGTGAATGGAAAGAAAACTAACTGTTGCAACCATTATGTTTCATGTAGCTTTAATTCATATTCTGATTTACTGGAATTAATGCCAAAAGAGAAAACTAAAAAATGTGCTTATTAATTCCTTTTTTCTTTCTTTCTTTCTTTCTTTCTTTTTTTCTTTACAGAACTTGAAGAAAGTGTTTGTAGAATTTAGCCATCAGGAGCTGTTTGAGTTCTATAACAAGGTCTGTAGAGTCTACAATACTATTGTTTCTTTGCAAACAACTTATGCTGCTTAGCAGGAGGTGTTGCCTATATGAATTAAACCTAATAAAACTGTGAAAAAAAGAGATCTAACTCAAATTAAGGCTATTCTATTGGTTTGGTCACATAATGTATTTTCAAGAAGAGCCTGTGCATTCAAATTTGGAAAAGGCAAGGCTTGGGTCATTGTAAGCATACCTGGCAGTTAGATTGGGAGGGATAGCTGATGATTAACATTGAGGATTTCTCTGGGAACAGCACCTTTGTGTTACATCTCCGGTGGAGATGCCAGACTCTTAATCCAGTCAAAATGAACTCTTATTATTTTTTTTACCTTGTTATTATGCATTGGAAATTCACAACAAAACATCTGTGCATGCAAAAGAGGTGGTATTTAGACAACTGTTTCCTTTAGAATTTGAATATTTAAACCGCAGCAATGAATCCTAATAGTTTCATGTAAAAACAAATATTCACGAGTACAGGATTTTTATATTGCTATCCAGATAGATTTGGTATGTATAGTTGAGGATACTGGAATGTGGTTTTATTTTTGTTTACATGTTTCTAAACAACATTTTGTGAGTGGAGTTTTTTTCCTCTCTTTTTGTTCTTTAAATAGCTGGAAACTATACAAGCACAGCTGGATTCCCTTACGTGACGTTTTTGAAGACTTATTTCTCCGTAACACTCTTGCCGCCTCATTATTTTGAATTGAAGATAGATTGCCAAGCTATGTTTGCTGAAGGATTTGGTGCGTTGCTACTTGTAAAATTATACGGCTTATCTGCTTTTTAGACTAGTGTCTTTTTAGGCAAGAGTCTTATTTAGAAATCTGAAGATTCTAAGGGGCTTTCTCGTGTTTGCTGAGCAATTGTGAAAAGCAGCTTTACTTACAGTGGGACTGAAAAAAGAATTCTACCCAGCTTCAGAATTAATTTTTTTTCATCTTGTTGTGTGTGGTAGAAATTTGCATACTAGTGAGGGACCAGAAATAAAATCTATTTTTTAGATATGAAAGAAATATGAAGTTGTAAGGAAATACACAGCTAACAAAATTTCTATCCTTTCTAAATGTTATTCACACAATTGATAGTGCTTGCTGCAGATTTGTCAAAATAAATTCAGAATTGGAAAATTATTTGTTTTATTTTGGGCTGTTCTAATTTTTTTTCTTTTTTTTGGTGAGGTTTTTTTCATTGAAATAATCAACACTGTCTCTGCTTTCAATGTTTACTCTTGGCACTGAGAATAATATGTCTTCTTAGTACTGCATACACATTGATGAATCTAGGTATTGTGTATAATTGAGGGGAGAAATCTCACAGTACATAACAAATAAAACTGAAATAGTCTGGCAGTCAGATTTCTGAAAGCTGTATGTTGGTCCTTCCTCATGCTGTTTTTACATTGAACAGAAAAAAAGAAAGCAGTGGAGTGATTAAAGACCATATTTTCGCTCATTAGTGTGAAATGATTCATGAGCGGCATGAGAAAGGTTAAAGTTGTCTTAGTTCTTGTTTGTTGCCATTCTTTGAGAGGTCACTTCATTGGTGCACCTTGATAATGGGCACAGTATACAGCTGTGGGCTCTGGACTAATAGAAAGTGAAGGAGATAAAAAACTTTGGCATTATCTTGTGTTTTTCCCTCCTTATGGGATTCCCTGAACAAGACTTTTTTTTCCTCAGGGAAAAACCAGGAATGCTTAATACCCAACCAGAAAATTTCCTTTTGAGGTTTGTTTGCTTATGACAGTAGCTATAACTAAAATGTATGATTTGAATACCTGGTGTTCAGGTTCTCCTGTGCCAGATTTCTTGCTTTGTTGTTTTTGGAGAGTGGTTTTGTGCATTTTTGTTGCTTTTTTAGGAATTTCGCTCTTACTTTAGAATTCTGTACAGTTTGCACAAGTTGTCTGATCTGTGAGTTAATAGTTTTAGAAGGTAAGGTCATTAACAGCCTATGTGTGAGTAAAGGACACTAAAGAGAAAAGATACATTTATCATAGTTCTTAACTGAAATGCTAAATGATACTGTCCCACTCTTGTATGGTAACTCTATTACCCTGATGGAAAGAAGAAGTGAGTCACTATTGCAGGGCAGAATATAACCGACTATAGCTTGTGAGGCTGGCTGCCAAAATCATGTCTTGTTTTAATCCACTGGCAAATGTGGCATATTTTCTGAAGGTACAATGCTCCCACCCACCGACTTCACATCCTCAGGCTGCCTGTTCAACAAGAGCTTGACTGATCACTTATCTCGTGCTGGGTAGACTTGTGTGGGTCTGCAGGTGAGCACATCCCCACCATCCCCTCTGCTTACAAAGCTTAGCAGTGCTTTTTAGTTAGTGAAGTCAGGAAAGTAGTTTTCTTCATGACACAATAGTTATGGCTTCTCTACTGGTCATGTGTGACAGTATGTTTTGTCCTAGGACACTGCTCTGGAGCCTTTTCTCTGAGTTTCCAGAGCTTATGTTCTGTAAAGCAGGTTGGAAGTGAGTTGGAGAGTTTCCTTTCTGGATACAGGACATACTAAGGCAGTTGTATGCGTGTGACATAGCAGTTTAGATTATCTTTGTAAATACAGGCAGTGATTAATCCTGGAGCAGGACGTGAAAGCTGGACCATTTTGGAGTGCAAGGGGCGTTAAACAAATAAGCAGGCCCATCTGAAAAAAAGGAGAAGTCAGAGTCAGAAGAAATGGGGCAGAAGGAAAAGGAAGGGTAGGATAGAGAAATGAATATTATCAACGATGAAATTTGGGAGTAAGAAAACTACAAGAAAGAGAGGAGGAACACTGAAAAAGACGGCAAATATATATACAAAGAAAATATTGAGCAAAGGGGGAGAAAAACCTTGTGGAAGAGTGGGAAGGAAATAGGGGAAGTAGTATCTCTTGGACATGATCCAGAATTGAAATTATCAAGGTTTCAGACAGTGTTGAGGGAAGATGTTTGCAGAGATTTATTGAGCTCTAAAACTGGAAATTGGAATGAGTAAGAATTACTAAATCTTCTATCAGATCTTTCTCTGCATCTTAAAACATTTGATTCATCTTTGTTCAGACATTGAAGACAGTATTTTCCGTGACTGTACTTCTCTCAAAGATATAATGCCAAATTTTGCCTCAAATGGACTATTGGCAAAAGAAGGAAATATTTTGGTTTGGGTATAACAAGCACCAGTATTGTTTTGACATGGAGACTGGGCCTAAGTGAAAGCCAGTGTGAGAACTGCCTTGAAAATACCATATTGCTGGTGAAGAGCAACCGTTTGCACATCACTGAGCAAAACCGACACTAGTAGCACATTAATGCTGGCGCATTAATGCGCTAGATTATCTTTGCCCAGTTCAGACTTAGACATGTAATTTCTGTTTCTCAACTACATGCAAAATGTCTGTAAGTTTTTGCATTCTGTTTTTGTGAAATAAAATATATAGTGTGACAGACAAGTATAACTTTGCTGTCTCAAATTTTTACTAACAGCCAAACCTTTTTTGACTCTTCAGAGGAGGCATTCAAATTCTCCTTTAATTCCTGGATTTACTAACACATCAGTTTGGAGTAATAACCTGCAACTTCAGTTCCTACATTCTGATTTTAAGAACTCCAAAGTCTTGTTCTTTCAAAGCTTGAGGAATTTACTGACATGCTAATTCTTACCTTGGTCAAAGGAAGAAAACTGATTATTGTTATAAAATGCTATAAAATCCCCTTCACACTTGTTCATCTCGTATTCTCTGATTTCCAGCAGCATCAGTAACATTTCATTGTTTGGCTGCATTGGCAAACCATATCTTCAAAGATAATGAATTCACTCACATTATGGTAAAATAATGACAGAGCTTAGTAATTCCTGCTGACCAGTGAATAAGTATCATACCGTTTTGTGATCCTTTTATAGCTTATTTGATTAATGAAAATGAACAATGTTTTGAGCCTATGTGAACTGTGTAAAAGTTCCTTTTCTATGGAGTAGATAAACTGGCCTTTTGAATAACAGTGATTTTTTGCAGTTGGATGAACCACAGTGCTTCTGCCTGATGAGCTGTTGATACTGTCTCAGTAAGATAAATTAATAAGATGCTTTTATCTGCAGTGGTCGCATAAATTGATTTCTAATTTCCATAGTAATTAATCAGTTTTGTTGGATCTTCCCTTGGCCTTCTTAATTGTGTTGATCAGACCAAATTATACGCTGCCATTTTAATTGAAATAAAGTGTTTTGATGATCCTTTCATTCCTTCATTATTTTGTTTCTCAAGAGATAGAAAATATTGGTCTATTACAAATCAGAATCTGTGCAGCTGTGTCCAGCTATGGTTTAGGGAGCACTTGTCTCTCTCACTGACAAGATTGGTTCCTTCTCTGTTGAGGTCAAAATATCTTTCATGGTTATCCAAGGTTTTTTCTGATTGTCTGAAAACGTAGGAAGGCAGTTTGGAGACCTATACATCTTGGAAGCATAACTGTCTTGACCGGCTCTTCTAATAAAGCACTTTCAATTTCTCGTCATCATTGTTAAACATTAATTGTCCCTCTGAGGTAATGTAAAACATACATTCAAGAAAATGTGGATGAATATAGTACCTGTCTCTGAGACGGCTGTGCAGCTCCACAGAGTCCAACTGTCCTCTTCAGTAGAGTACTAACAGTGGGATTTGACACAGTGGAGCAACTGATCATCTTTTTGGGAATTCAGCCTCTCATTCAGGACTAGTGAAGGGAGGAGTTTCAATAGTAGGGCAGTTTTATTAAATTGTATTTCATGGGCAGCATGAGAATGCTGCACTTTTTCCATCACACACTTTTTGGTTTTTCTGCTTCCAGAATGTTAAGAATTGCTGCTTGGTTAAAAACAACACCACCACCACAACCAAACAACAACAGCAACAAAATCAATCAAAAAACCCACCACCACAACAACAAAAAAGGCAATTTGATTTGCAAAATTTTGCAATGAATGTGTATAGTAAATATTTTAAATTTTAAGTATAGTAAGTATTTTAAATAAAGTTTGCATTCTTGTGTTTCTTTCTACTTTCAAAGTGTTCGTCATAGCTAGTATCCTTGTAGGCAGGAGAGAATGAATCTCAGTGAAGTCAGCAGAGCCCAGGGGAGTGAGGAAAGAGCCATATCTCCTGTTCCATGCACTCCTCCCTGCTGAGCACCGGGTGCAGCTTAGGCTATGAGCCTTAGTTTGCGCCTCAGACTGCCAGTTAGTTAAGCTATGCATCTTTCCTGGACAACAGTGCATCAAGAAAAGGGCAGAGAAGCTGACTGCACTGGAAAAATTATAGCCCAGAGTAAGTGCTGTTAGCTTAGCTCCTCACTCTGGAAGGGATGAGAATATTTATTTCATGACAAGCAGCCCTTCTGCCCAGATCTCCTTCATGTAAGGAATGAGGTCCTGCCACTTCCAACTCTTACAGGGCCTGGAGATCGGCATCACAGACCTCAAGAACAGAAAAGGACTTCTCTTCCGCTTCATCTGTGCTCTCAATTTCCTACCACCTCAAGTTTGAAACTCGCTTTGAGAAAGGAAAAGACCTGTATGAGAAGAGAGGTACAACAAGATCAGCCTTTCGGTGCTTTCCCTTTCAGAGGAATTATTAACTGTTTGGATATTCTGGAACAAACTCTGAATAAAACTTATGAATGATATAGTTTCTTCACAGCCAAACTGCCTTCATGAATAAAATTATTGTTTACCCACATCATCCTTACGGATTGCAACAAGCTAAAATAACCTTGGAATCTGATTTAGAGCAACAGAAGTGAAGTACATCAGATAAATGTAGGGAAAAAAACAAGCCTGTAACTGTGTGCTGATACCTTTGAAGCTGTGCTCACTCACTCTGACAGGATGAATGGTAGTGGTCCCGGTTTCTGTGATAATCTGATGCTAAACCATAAAAAAACTCTAATAAAGAAAGGTTATAAAGACCTGAAAAGGAAACAAATAAGCAAAGCAAGTCTCCTTTAAGCAAGACAGCATGGTATATCACTGAGGATGCTTGCAGTGAGAAGGACTTTTCTCAATTCTTACGTGGGCAGCACAAGACTGTGTTCATTCCTTGTTGCAACACCCAGTGAGTGACTCGAAGTCCTTTTAACGTTTTTCTGCAAGTGAACAGCATCTCATACGCTGTCAGATGTTGCTCCTCCATCTATGCATTGAAAGTCTGTTTAGTAGCCTGCCGATTGATTCCTTTGTGTCTGCAGTCAGAAGGAGTGCTTTGAAGCTCTTCTGTAGCTCAGGACAGAGGATACAAGGTCTTGAATAACCTCAAGCACTGCTGAATTATACTGTTCTTACCTTCCACTGCAAACAGCACCCAACTGGAAAGGCAAAGCACCTTAGGTAATTTTAGTGTTTTTCTGGCTGAACAGGCTGTGTTTCTTAGGGTTGACAGACCAGGTTTTGGATTGTTGAGTGTCTCTTTCTCAGCACTGAAGTTGGTAAGTCTAGAGATACATCTTCTGTCTGGGAACAGAGAAGTTTTAAATTAATATTTAGTTGAAATACTCAGTATGAAAGAGAAGTCAAAGGTGGAGCTTACTCTGGTGCCTGGAGTAAAGTTCATGGTTTAACTACTATGTTAGATGGATAAAATCTACCCTTGAGTTCCTTCCAGGCAGGCCTGGATATGAATGTGTAAAAGTATCTGAGCAAGAGGTCATATCCCTATGGTATAATGATTTCAGCATGTTAGAAGAAAGGAAATCTCCTATTAATCAACCTTATTCCAATATGCAAGGTCACAAAGCATGAACTTGGAACCTCATTCTGCATTTCATAGCCCTGCTAAATCAAACCCAGGCTGCAGACATGACTGTACTTTTTATTTGCCTGGGTAGGCCCTTTGTCATAACTATCTTCTGACAAGTGATGTCAGTGATTTTGAATCAGATAATGCCTTCAGCTGCCATGTTAACCCACTTCTGCATCCGAAGTATTAGTTCCTCCCTTGAAAATTCAGCCCTTGAGAGCTCTGTCAGCCTCCATATAAAGCAGCCATATCTCTTGTATAAAGAGATGCAAGGTATCTTCATATAACCTGTATAAGAATATGCTCTATCTCTTGACTCTTAATATATATAAATTCAATGAATACTTTATACTGGCTTTGGTTAAAGGCATTTTCTGGTTTTCTTTGGTTTGACAGAATCTTTCTGATGACTTGGTGACCAGTCAAAGATGCTATAGATTTCTTTGCATAATCTTTTCTCCTTTCTTCTTTCTCCTTGTATTAATCCCACATTTGAAAGCTGATCCTTTACCTAGTCTGGGAACACAGTGCTGCTGTAAACCCTTGGTATGGACATGATGATGAGGAAGAACAGGAAAACATAGCTGCACCATCCTGTAACAAGACTTTGTCTTCAAGGAAGAGTCTGGTTGGAGGAAAAAACAATTAGAAATTGATTTCCAAAGTTTTAGACTAGCTGATTTGAAATGGAATGGCTGGCCTTGCTTCTTCCTAGGTGCAAGTTAGCTGAAATTCTGTGGTTATGGATTATACTAACAGCACATTAACTGAAAAATGCAGATATCTATCCTTAGTCTGTAGTCTTTAATCCATTCAATTTTATGAACGTGGTAAGTTATAAGCTCCAGCAATAAGAATGGTGCATCTCACTAAATGATGAAGTGGAGTTCTAGTTCTACCTTGGACTTTGTGAAAACATTCCTATAAACTCACTAATTTCTTCTTTGACCTCTTTGCTGACAGATTCTGTCTTTTACTGTTTTTACCTTAGCTCACTGTGCATCCTGAACTACCTGTTTTGGCTCACAATTTGCCCTACACTCTAAAGTGGAATTAACATCTTGCCACGTTCTTTCCTTATTTATAACCTATATACTCTGTTCACTTTTCAAAAGACAGGTCAGGAGTTGCCATTTTTCTGTCGAGAGTACTCTGTTGCTGTGTGCTTTTGAAGGACTCAGTACAAATCTTAAAGTCAGTAAAAAACCATTTACCAATGGGTTATACTGTGTAAAATTGTACTATTCATCATGATGACACCCAAGGTCAGTACTGGTGGTATGAGGAGGTAGCTAAATAAACCAGTGAAACAACAGAGACGATCAGAAAACGGTAAGAGAAAAGGGAAGGGAAGGGAAAAGGAAGGGGAAGGGGAAGAGGAAGAAGAGGAAGTCAGATGGCAAGGCAAGGCAAGGGAAGGCAAGGCTTCATTGTCTGGATTTCTGGACACATGAAGCACATTTCTAATCCAACTTTATTAGATGATCAGTCTAGCTATGAAATAAATGCTTCCCTTGCTGCTTTAAATGATCAGGTAAACTTTTCTATAGATATTTTGCTGCATTAGCAAGAAAATCTTTCCGTCATCTGTAAATACAATCTATTTATTTGAATGTTAGTATACAGGGAGTTTTAGTCCCTTCATTGAAAAGCAAATAGGCCTTTGAATATCCTAGACTATATGGAACAGCCTTATAGATTAATTTTGCTCACTATAAGGAATTATAGGAGCCTTGTGTTCAAAAGAATGTAAGGTTGCAAACATTGATGCTTCAGAAATACCTTTATTAGAAACAGATTTTTATAATCAGAAGAAAAAGGCTAGCATGAAATACAGCATGGCAAAACCCACTCCAAGTCTTGTCTGCAAATCTGATGAGATTTATGATCCACATTCCTGGCCAAGGCATTTTTGCAATGCTGAAAAAGCAAACACAAGGTAATGGAAAACAATCATGAGTCATTCCTTTACTTCAGGGGTGATTAATGTGACACAGTCAAGTTAAATCCTCCAAAGAGACATGAGCAATGTTTTTCACTGATGGGTTTTGTAAGCATGGATTTGATAATCTTCCCCAAGAGATTTTAATTTCCTGCTAAAAGATGTGGTTTATGATCAAAACCAAGGTATTCATAAATATTACCTGCTGAGGTTGTAATACTGATGCTTTTCTTATCAGCAAATGATAAGCGTAAGGATCTAATGTCATCACATCAGACTGCCGTAGTGTATATCCCAATTGAAAAACGGAAAATATTTGCTGCTTTAAATGAGTGTCACTCAGAAACACAGGCTACAACAAGGATGAGCTCAAAAATACGGAGGTTCTCAGATATGCTGCCAAATAAAACTGGCTAAAGCTCAAATCTGCACACCTGGATTGCCACTCTGTCACCATACTGGCATTATTGAACCCTGATCTGGCTCTGTGCATATTTACCTTTCTACTGGTGCTTCATTTAGTCCTTCCTAGTTTCCCTTGATGAATGTCACTTCTGCTGCTAATCCAAGATTTCAAGGTTGTCTTTCAATCAGTTCATCTCCAATTTTTAATGGAAAGCATATCCTATCTTACACAAAGGGATGCTTTGCCATTACTCCCAGCACTTCAACCCTAAAACTCCTTCATCCAGATCTTTGATTCCAGTTTTATGTGTGCTACGTTAGGCCAGCTCTTTTATTGACTTTCTCAGTGTCAGGAAGTTACTGGTTGAAACAGCCTCTCTTTGAATGGGAGCTGAGCCCAGAGATTCTGTCCAGTGCTCCTGAGTCCACTTTTGTGGTTATAGTGGAGGGAAGTGTTATAAGGAATTATAATGAGTTATTTTGAATTTTGTCTTCCCTTACCTGTCATAAATATGTCAACTCTCAACTTACTTGTATTCCATTTCCTTGCTTGGAAAGGCAGAAAATTGGTTATAAGAACCTCATTTTTGAGTTCAAAGTTTGAAGTGGATGTTTTCCTTGGGACATAAATGTTACCCAGGCAGAGTCTGTGCACTCCTTATCTCCCTCCATTTCACTAATATCAGAGACAGGTGAACTCAGGGCTATGTGCATCCACCTACACAGATGCATCCTGGTTCTTCATCATTCTCTAGTGGGATACATCTTTATTGAACTAAACATTTACAGAAATATTTAACACATTTATGGTCAGTTTGTTGCTAGGGAAATAAGAAAAGCTCAGTGATCTCAGTGTTTACCTGACACTTAATGAATGTCATTACATTTGACACAGTCATTTTGGAATTTGGAAGTGGATGACTCATTTAATAATAAATTTTGAAGAGCATTTCAGCAGCTGGTTCCCCTACCTGATCAGCTGTGACTTTATCATTCTTTCCATCTTGGCACACTCCACTTCTTATTTCTTTGCATCTTTTTTTTCCAGACTTCATCCATAGCTACCTGCATCCGTATTCACCATATAGATGTGTGTAACAGAGAAAGGGTTACTTGGATTTCAAGGGGTCAATGCTGCTCCATTCTGTGTGGCAGATGAGCTGTTGGTGCTACTCTAGGAGCTGGATTTAGAGTTTGGCTGCCTTGGAAAGGATTTAGTTGAGCAAGCAAGTTGGGGCTTGGCTTGTTCTAGCATTGTTCTGTATCATGGACTCAGTACTTTGGCTCCTGTTCAAACCCTTGGCTAAAAGCCTTTGTTTACCTGATAGGTAAATTCCTTTTCCAAGTCACCATTTCTCAGATTGCTCTCTGACACCTGCTTGTTCTTCAACCCAATGGAGAGCTGCTGACACTAAATTTCTCTCAGTCAAGGCATATCATTTAGTACATTCTGTGCACCAACCCTGAGTTTAGTGTATCTTCACCTTGTCTTGTTCTCACATTATTCATTTACAGAGTTCTTATTTCTATAAGAATTATTTTTCAGGAACACATGGTGTTACAGATTTCTGAGGATCAAATTCCTAGTTAGTCTTCCAAGTTTCCCGGTTACCTGGTTCTGTGTTGTATATAAGCACCAACATGGTAATCAGAATTGTACTCAGGTCTGTGTTAATCTCAGCTCTTGAGCAACGATTTCTTGCTTTGTTGGGAGAGGAGAGCCTGATTTGGTCGAGTATGTCCTCCTGTATTCACCCATCTGTTTCTCTTATCTGTTGGTTTTAGCATCCAGACAGCATAACTGGAGATTTTTCCTATCTTTGTTTCTCTTTGTTTCATTTTTGTTTTGTTTCATGTTTTGGATTTTTGTTTATATGTGTGGCTTTTGGTTAGTTGGTTGGTTCTTGTTTATTGATTTGTTTTTACCAGCGTTAATATTTATACAACCTTTATTCTTTTATCTGATTGCTTGGCAGTTTGCTCTATTTTTGTAGGATCCCAAGGATCAGATGTTAGCCTGTAGTTATTCCTCTAGTACCACTGTGTTACACTGAAGGCCCATAAAAGAATTGCTTTAAATGTGCTGCCCATTAAGATAAAGTTAGCTCTTAATTCACCTTTTTCCCAAGAGATATCTTTGGGCTGTGAAAACTTTTACAAGGATATAAAGTGATAGGGAGTTTCTCATAAAAGAGAGGCCAAAGGCTGCTTGAACTAAATCTAAGCATCAAATTTCAATCCCAAAGACTTTTACCTCTCCTTGCAAAAACCTGAGACAAAGTGAAAGATGAAGCTGAATCTTAGATGTATAGACACATGGTTACTCTCAACGTGCAGATAAAGCTACAGGAAATCCCCTTGTTGGTGAATTTTGGAGATACCCAAGAAGAATCTATCTAATGGAATGTCCAAGTGGGATAGCTTTTATGGGTTTTGTGGTTAAAGAGTGTTTAAAAGTATTCTGGAGCAGACCTAAGTTTCTGTCTGTTTTTGAAGAGCAGATAGTTTCTTGTGCTCACTTAAATTGTTGTTTTATTTCTTTTCAAATTGATCTTAGTTTGTAACCTTGGTCCTTGAGATCTTTTGCTGATTTGGGGTTATGAAGAGGGATCAGGGGTGGGAAGATAGAGGATTTTTATTTGAGAGGAGTTCACCACAAGGTGCTATCAAATTATTTATCAAGTGTGCCATATATGAAGAGAAAAGATTCTTGTAGTGTTTCAGGAATCTGGCAATATCTAAGAGGGTGACAAAAAGCTAATGAATTGGTAAAGGAACTAAACTATTACAGGATCTTGTCTACTGTCTCTGTTAAGATTCATTTAAAAGATATTACATCAGCTTAAATATAGATAGTACGCTCTCGTATTCCCTGTTGGATTCAGAAAGTCAAATGGTCAGCAGGGGCAGGAAGCTGGTGAAAAATTATTTTCTACTCTGAATTTGGTCAAGCTTCATCTGTGGATGAATCTTAACACATTTTAAACCCCTTAAAAGTCAGTATATGATAGTGGTATCTAGCAGTATAAATAAAAAAGAGCAAGAAGAACTATTCTGTGACAGTAATAAAATCCATGTGCAAGGCAATATTTATTCTTTAATCTATAAAAACCATATATTCGAAGTACAGCTTCAGTGCCTGCCTCATTAGATAAAATTAAGCCTAAATTGAAAAGGAAACAAAGTATTTGTTTGCTTTGGTACATTTTTTAAAGTAGATAATCTTTTCAAAGGAAAACAAGCAACCAGGTTGGCTTCTGGAGAGTGGACTTTATGTGTAAAAGGAATAGCACTCACTTCCCAAGACTTCTCTTTTAAAATCATGAGTCTTCTTGAATACTATAAATGTAGCTAATGTTGCTAATAAAAATAAATAATCATGTGGAAGAATTTACGTTGTTACAATATGAATCATAAGATTACAAAACTTAAATTCAGTTGAGGTCCTGATTTGTTATATTGCTGCAGTTGAGGGGTTTTTTCTGCTGTTTGTTATGCCTTTTGAATCCAGGTTAGTCCTAATTAGGGAACCTGGAGTGCTACCGCATAGAGTTTCTTTAGGAAAGGATACCCAATGCTCGTTCCACAGCAAACAAAAATGAAGAATGCAAACACAGGTAGGTCCAAGCAGTGGTATGTAGTGTTGCCTGGGCTAGATAGTAGTCACAAAAGAGCAGCCCATTACCCAGGCTAATATATTTTGCTTCTCAGAAGAGTTATTTAGACAGATTGAAAAACATGGAAACACTACAAAGAAAGGTGAAGGTAGTTCTGCATAGCCTTGCAGTATGCCATGAAGATGTTTTCCGTTATTGCAACCTCATAAGACCCTTTTGTGAAATTGTTTCCTGTGCTGCAATGATGTAGGGTTCACTTAGTCTTGGCAGACTGAAAAATGTTGAAACAAGAATATTGTTTTAGGTAAAATAATGGTTTAAGATCTCCAGTTTTTGGAGACCAGTAGTGACAGAGGGTTCATCATTTAAAACTTTGGAAAAAAATATTTGTATTCTTCACCCTTCCATCTGCTGGCCTCATCTTCTAGTACTTTTTAAATAATTTTAAAATAATTTCCATTTTCTTTTCTTAGAAAACTGCTCAGTCATACAGGGTTCAGGGTGCTGTGTGAAGCAGTTTTTATTTGCATTTAATTTTATCTGACTTGTAGTCTTTTTATACTTTTTAACTTCCAGGATAGGATTGCCTGTACTATGACTGAGTAAGGCAGTCCTGATTCTGAAAGGGACCTCCGGGGACTACTATCTTGTGAACAGCGCTGAAATAATTCTATTTTGCACTGAGGCTGCTTATTTATTTGCCAGGCTTCCAGGAGGGAAGTAGCAGAAGCAAGTAAGTGCTCTGACTGCTGAACTTCAGCTGGGTGCCATTCATCAGGATAATGTCATGCTAAGAACTGCCACAGAGCTCACTCTTAAGGTGGGTCCTGTACCCATTATTTCCAAAACTAGCACTGTCATCATTTCTGCCTGGACCCTACACAAAGAGCAAAGAAAAATGAAGGTATGTATTGGCTGTCAGAAGACTCTTAAGTATATCTCCAAGAGGTACAAGAAGAAGGTTTTCGGATATTTCAAACTTCCACTGGCTGTTAGTATATCTGCATGCTAGATTTTGCCCCTGCTAGACAGTAATGTCTGAAGCCTGTAAGACTAAAGAGAAATCTCCAAAAGAAGAGATTGAAGCCCCCAGCAGGCTTCATTTCCAGGTGCCTGGGCTGACAGAACATGCTCTTCCTTAGAAGGAATCTGAAAGGAAGTTACCTGTTTTATAGACCATTATAAGGTAAGTCTGCGATGTTCAGCAGATGTGGTGTTTGAAATTAAAGACTCCCTTCTGATGCCTGTACATTTAACCAGCAATTTGTAGGGTGCTTTCATAACTACTTATGCTTATCTTAAATGGGAGGAATGACTGCTCTATTTCTTCTCACTCGTATCTGACTGCTAGCACTGTGTAAACCTACAGGTTTGGAAAGAGGCTAAGTTATGAACGTGATTAAAAAGTGCAGTTCTTCCAAAAGGCTTTTTATTTTCCTCTCAATCTATTTTATTAAAATCTCTTTTTTTCCTTGAGAGGGGCTGATGTGCATTGTCAGTAATATTGCACCTCTCAGCATTGAACAGGAACATGGAGAAGGGCTCATCTGTCATGTCTCTCACACATCACAATGAAAGGATGATGTACAGTTGCCTCGGCCATCTAGGGGAAGGGATGCTTTTCATGTTGTGTAACTCATAGGCAGCTGACAAGGTTAGAAACATGGTTTCAAATCTGCCAAGTTAAATTACAGGTTCAATAGTCACTTTTAATCCAGAGTTTTAAGGGAACTTTCTTCAGTAACTTTGCTGTGAACGTCCTTCAGACTTGTTACACAGTCTGGCAGCTTGAGCAAGGCACTACCCTGTCACTTGAGGTAATGGGTACATTAGGCAGAGGAATGCAGTGAAGGAATAAATATATTTTTTTAGTCTATATTTACTCTGCTGAGATGTTTGCATTCTGTTCTATAAGCACGCTTTTGATCCAGACTCAACTGCATTTTCTTGTATAATGTAAAGATCAGAAAGCTGACTTGTCCTCAAATTCTTTGTTGGAACCAGAACACCTAGGTTGTTTCAGAATTTCCAGAAATTAGATGCATTCCATTTGTTTTCTTTTTCAGAACAGATGGTGGAGTAGAATTTGAATCACTGAAGCGATAGTGGGAGAGAAGTTACGGTGAGGAAAAAAAAGGGAACTGAAGTGAAACTTTTCACACTTCCTTTTTTTTTTTTTTTTTGGCTGATTCCCAGCTTTTGTTTTTATACGAAGAGTTTAATAGATCCAGCTTTCAGATTTCTCTCCATTTTTCAGATAGCTATAAAATCAGATGGATAAAATCTAGAATATTCTGCACTTTTATAGATATTTAATGAATACCCTTAAAGGATTAGACTTTCACCTCCTGACTTGAGTTCAAATCTATTTTAGTGGTCTGGTTCCTTCTTGGTGTATGTTCCCTGAAGTGAAAGAGCTAAAATAAGGATTAATTTTCCCACTCTTCAAAATGAGATGGATGTATGAATTTAGCATGGCGTCTGAAGGAGGCACATCAAAGCCACAATCACTGGCAAAACCGAGTTCTCTGGGTGAGAACTCAGTCTATTTTGAGATCATTCCTTTGAATTATTTCTGTGAAGATATTTTTTATTTATGCTGCTGTATTTGCAGGATCACAGACCAGGCCAATCCAAGAAAGTAACTGGCACAAGGCAGTCATAGAAACAGAGGACTGTACTCCTGCTATTAGGGGAAATGGCAAAACTGAACCCTATGTTGCTCTCTGCTGAGCTTGATTTCTTTTTAACAGTGGCTCTTGTGCTTGGCACAGAGTACAAGAGGATCTCAAAGGATAGAGGGACATGAATTAGTGTACCTTGAGCATCTGTGCCTGCAGCTCTCTCACTAACACCAACAAAAAGCCAGAAGTGCATTGTTGCAGATTATGGCATTATAGAATACCATGACACAGTAGCAAAGGAATGTAAACATTAGATATTACAAACTTGTCCTATCACAAGTCATATCATAAGCCATATCTGCTATGGCTGTAAAGATTTTGGAAGAAGCAGTTCCTGAACACCATGTGAACACTAAATGTTTAATTATTAGCTGTAATAAATCAAAACAAATCATTGAGTAAGCTGAATTTGCGATAAAAAGAAGAGTTTTTTCCCCCTTGTATAGTCTCTCTGCCTTGGATCCTCTGGGATACCACAAGAATCCTAGGCCCCTTCCTTTCTTGTGGTGGCTGTGATCCAGAGGGTCTGTAATCCTTTGCCTACCAAAACTGTAGTCCCATTTTTGGGAGAAACTCTCAGACACTGCAGCAGATTAGATGAATGGAAGATTTCCTCAGTCCCCATGCCATAAACCAGTAAATATAGTGTTTTGTTGGCTGTATTGAATTGCTCCTCTTAGAGTTCCATGCACAGAGGTGCAGAGGGCTGTCTCCCTGTACAGGAGATTTACAAGCTCAGTCATCCTGTTTTTCTACAAGCTTCCTTCAAATGTATTGGAGATGGGCTCTGCAGCCTGGCCAGACATTCACTGCCTGCTTGCTTATTGTTTTTCTTCTTTTTCTTTGTTTTCACGTCTCAGTGTGCTCTCTGTGCTATTATGTGCCAAACCCCAGCACCTCAGGCTGAATATCACTTGAATATCGCCTCACTCCTACAAAGGTATTGTGGAAGCCAGCTGGGCTAGTTGTGGCATAGGCACTTGATACAAGGTTATCTGAATTTCACCCTGCTGGAATTCTTATCCTCACTTGATCTGTCTTGACTTCCATCTGTGCTTCAAACTGTGCTTCTGGGTCATTTAAGTGGTGATGGGTTGTTAATTAAACTCTGGCAAACTGTTTTGTGGGGTAAGAGGTCTAAACGTGGTTAAAAAAATAAAAATCAATAAACACGCAGGGACAGATTCAGGAAAGTGCCTAAATGGAGAGATGTGAATAGCCCTGCAGATTTCAATAGGATTATGGATACAATTGAAATTCCACCTGTGATAAAATACCTGATTGCACTGTAGTCAGGGGATTGTCAGAACTTCACCTGACTTTATGGAGCCCAAAGCCCTGATTGGTTTCCAGGGGCTCATCTATAGCCTAAGCATAGTGCAAATGCTAACTGTCATGCTGCGCCACCAGCCTCTCCACCAGCCAAATTTCCTTTCAGAAACTGCAGATCTAGGTTGGGAAGTAAGCAAAGGTGATACCATGGCTTTGCTCGTGTCTCTTTTTCTGGTGGATGAGCAGCGCTGCCAGGCTTGCTGGCTGTGTGACCTGTGATGTGTTGGCAGATGCAGCCTCGGGGCTTCAAATCTGAGTCAGCCACACTGGTCCCTTGCCACTCTTCTTTCTGGCAGGGAAGAAAAGTGAGTTAGATTGGTAAACCTTTAGGCAGTGTCCACTGTATCTTCAGGAAACATGGTAGTGCCATCTGGTACATGAAATGGCAGAAAGAAAGAAGGGAGAAAAATACTTTTGAAAAAGTGTGGAATGGTAAGAGGAAAATGTAGTAACACAAAAAAGGGAGAGGGACATTAACAGGAAAGACCTTAATATGAACATAAAAATAAAGGTGTCACAGTTCACAACTGTGAGGGTAGAATGGTCACATTATTTAGTTTAACCCATTGCATCCTGTTAACAGGATTTTCCACCACTCAGATTGCTTTCCAATGTCTTTTCAAGCCCTTCTAAGGGTAAAATACCAATCACCAGGCAGTTGTCACATTGCCCCTTACTGTTCAACTGTATTATTGAAATGCTTCAGTGTATCACTGTCACCTAAAATACCCACGGTGCATTGAACTGTAGGTGTTTGTGGGATCCTGTAAATGTCTCTGCAAATGTAAGCTTAAACAGATTTCTGTTGATTCCCTAATTTAGCTAGCAGAAAACCCTGCTTCCACCTCCTCCTGTCTCTGGTCTCTCTGATTCCATGCAGTCTCATTAGCTACCAACCTTTAAATGTTACCCCTACCCCTCCAGGTCCAGACCACTCTCCACTAAAAGAGACAGAGCACAAAACTAGAAGCTTTTTGTGAGAGATGAAATTTTACCTTGAATTCCCCTAGGTTTAATTGCCACTTAAAAAAGCCCAAAGACACTGAAGTCACCAAGGATCTTACTGTGAGCAGTGGTTGCATCTTAGGTCCCTATGGCACTCCCAGTTGGTCATTTAGGAGACCCCGGGCTTGGCTTTTCCATGGAACAACATAGTACTTCTGTTGTCTGTCTGCTTCTCTGTTCAGAGCCACAAATCATCTCTGAGGAGACTGATCTGAGACTCCTATTTCACAGGCGTATCCACAACAACTAAGGCAAGAACTTAGTCCTACTTGATATTTTTAAAATCAATATTTCATTAAGCAATGCTTTTGTGGCATTTCAGTATTCGTCTGTAATAATTAATATAAACCTTTTATCTGTGTAAATCAAAATACTTTGGGAAAGTTGGAGACCATTAAAACCCTGTTTTAAAGGTGAAGAAATATGAGTCATGCAGGGGGATTATGTACTTTGCCCAATTGCCCAACCAATTAACAGATTAATTCTTAATCCAGTTCCATATCCACAGGGCCACACTGCCAGATTTTATCTCTTAAATGTAAAATATTCTACATCTGAAAATATCTAATCTAGTTAATGGCTCTATTTTTAATGAACTTAACAAAGAAAATGTGTTTGATTAGAGTGTTGTTCTGAATTTTCTGTGTTTCAACTCAGTGTAAGATTTTCAGTTAATGACATGTTAAACACTCAACTGTTTGACAACATGTTTAATTTTCCTAATTTTAATATTTCACTGTGGTTGTCTGCACGTACAACTGGAGGAGAAGTCTGTGTCACAGATAAGCATTATTTCTAAAGTGTTTCATCACCAAGACTTAAATGAAAAATGCAAGTGGAAAGGAGTGTTTACACAAACCTGATGCTCTTTGATTTCCATGTCTTTTTTTTTCCAAGGGGTTAGCAGCTTTCTATTTCATAGCAGGAAAGCAACCAAACCAGAGGGACCTCACCTACACAAATGCATTTTGTGAGATAATTATTAGACTGATATTACAGAGCTTAAAAACATTCAGACTTCATGATCTCTGAAGACAGAATTCATTATATCTTAAACAAGACAGTATTCTCCTTTGGGAATGTCTGTCTGTTTTTCGTGTATATATAGTTTACCTTTCTAGGAATGAGTTAAGGAGAATAGATCAGCTCTGCTTCGTTGATACTTTTGACATTTTATTTTTTCTTCTTAAAAAAAAAGAAGAAAAAAGACTTTTGCTATTACAAACATAACCTACTTCTCCTTGTGTAGGCAGGCACATGCTTTTCTCCTCAGCTGAGACACGAGGCCCTATTCTTAGCTCCACTTTCATTTACGTTGTGCCTTGAGGCAAGATGCACAGGATATAACAGCTCTGTAGTTATGATTGGTTTATACTACGCAAAATTAGAGCTCTCGCTAGCATTACAGGCCATTTTAGAGATATGTGAAAAGATGTTAGAAAACTGTTATAGAAACCCTATCCAAAGATATGTAACCCTGACAAGTGAAAAAGGAACATTAAAAATATTTGGAAATATTTAGATGCAGTCACTCAGAGGGTTAGAACCAGCTTGCTGTTTCATCCTCTTGGCAGTTGAGAATCAGGAAATGTCTGCAGTAAAGGGTCAGCTCCCTAGTGGATGGAGCTTACTTGGTTTTACTGATGTTGATTTGCACAAATTGACAAACTAGCCCCTCGACGGATTCACCTGTGATGGATACACTCAACCTCCTTAACCAAACTAGCAGTAGCTTGGTACTGCTAATACCAAAGAAGGTAAAGTCCTGGGCCACAGCCAAGACAAAATCTTCCCCAGGGAACCCAAAAAGAGACAGAGTGAACATGGAACACTGGTCACACCGCTAACACAAGAACAGCCCATGGTTTTTCCAAGACTCATTTGTCGAGAAAAAAAGAAAGTTGTGCTTACCTTTCCCATTGTATGCAATTTAACTGTGAACCAACTGTTACTCCCAGTTTATCTGTTAGCTGTTTATCCCCAGTAAGGCAGTCTTAAGTGAGCCTTTTTTAATCTCTCCCTGCTAGGCAGTGTGGCTGCATGGAGATGATCTCCTCTAGAGTTGGGATGTGTCTAAGGGTTGCTCTTCAAGGCAAAGACACCTTTCTACTAACGACAGATCTTTGGATGAGTCCAATTTGAGTTCTCTCTAAACTGCAGCTGGACTGCCCACTAATGGCTCTCTGCTTGAGCTGGGATGCCTCTCAGAGTTTGAGATTCCTTACCTGAGACTGAGAAATCCTTCCTTACAAATCCTTCCTTACCCAGTGCAGGGAGATCCCTTCTTCACAACAGATCCTTGATAGAATCCTAAATTAATACTATTGAAACCAATGTAGTTAATTCCTTTAGAGATAAGGCATCTCAACCATCATAAACCATCTGAGACTAAGATTGTCCCCAGCTGCAGCTAGGCATCAAGAGTTTAGAAAGTACCTTGTGACTCGACAGGAGAAGTCTCCTGTACCCTATTGTATCTTCGATCTCTGTCACTCTAAGTGGATTCTAACTTGATTTTCCTTTGTATGTTTCATCTCTGTAGTAAGGAATCTTGCCATCAAACTTTTCTAATTCCCATTTCTATAAAGTCATATTAAAACTCTTTTTGCTAATAGTTTTTACAGTGATTTTTTACAGTGATTCTCAATGACCCTAAACTACTCATTCATGGCATCACTGCTTGTTGTTTCTCCAGTGTTGTTTCGGTACTACCTTTTGCTCTTTTCTTTCAGTTTTACCCCTTTATCTCCCCATCCTGCCTCTGCGCATGAATGAAAGGAGTGCGAACTAAGAACCCTCCTGGGGACATGACCTTCATTATCCATAAAAAATCCCAAATTAATTGACAAACATAAGAGAGTATTTGGATCTTTGTAAAAGAGTCAATGTTCTCAGTAAAAACTTTCTCTCTAATTATTATTCTTCTCAACCCACAAGGTTGGTGCAGACCAAACATCCAAAGCAGAGGTTTGCTCTGCAGTAACTCTGCTGGTTACTGGCTGTGTTTGGGAGGTTTCATTGGGAGCTAATGGGTCACTTCTTGGTTGCTTTGGTCTGATAATGTATGCAGGAGGACACATTGCCTCACTGGTGACTAGGCCAGGCTGTACTGTGAACATGCAATCTATTCTACCTACCGCCACAGTGAACACCCATCAGCTTTGAAAGCTGTATATTTCTTTCTAAGTCAAAATGAGTGGGAAGGTCCGTCTCCCTACCTGTGAACCTCTTGAATCCCTCCATGAAGCTCCTGAGCAGAGGAGCAGCTCCTCCAGGTGCCTTGAGGAGGCCTCATCCCTTTGTGAGGAGAAGATATAGCAGAAGCAAGAAAAAATAATTTATTTCTCTTTCTCATTCCCTGCCTCTCCAAGAGTGCTAGAGAGGGCATGGATGAACTGGCATCAGTCCCCTTTGGCACAGCTGCCTCAGAGCTTGACTCAGGGCTGGGGGCCGGTGGTAGTTTAGCTTGAAATGCTGTCCTGGTTCAGTATTGTTACCAGCAGCAGCTATTCTGGTCCCTATTTTAGGGATTTAGAAATAATTTCCCCCATGTGTAGTGACAGGCATCTGCACTTCGAGTGTCAGATGTGTAAAGAGTTGGACGGGACTTGATCCGTGACCACAGAAATCAGAGGACAAATTAAGCCAGTTGGGTTACTGCAGTGGCATATGCCTCCATGAGGAAAAATTCTGGCTTCAGATCGTGAAAAGAAAGCGTCATTTTCATCACCGCAACAAGGTTTTCAGCAATTAGAGCTATTGGCATGTCTTGTAGCTGGTGCAGGAGCAAAACTGCCAGAGATCTGGGTATTTCTCTCCTCTGGGTAACAATGACAGATAAAGACGTAACTTCATAATTGACCAGGCGAGGATTTATATGCTCACTGGGCTTTGTTCATGATGTTTTTTTGCACAGCATAAAATCATCATCTGTTGTCTGTGTGCTCTTTCCTTTGAAATGCTATACCATACAAATACCCTGCACTGAAAAGCAGCGAACAGAGCAGTACCATGTCTGCAGTCAAGACATATTCACAGAGCGTTGAGCATCTTCATGTCCCGAGTTGTTGACCTGACATGGGTATGTAATGGCAAAAACAACATCAGATCTTCTTTCCCTTTAAATTAATTTCTGTTTCTTCTCTTAATGAAAGCATCTAAGTAAAACCTAGCTGCTGTAGTGTCTGGTATTCATTAAATAGTTCTCTTCCTTCTATGCTAACTCTGATTCAAGACTGGTGAATGGTGTAGGGAAATGTCAGTAAATGTTTTTTGTAAGCAGCAAATGACAGGTAGAATTTAAGATCCAAGAGCTGAAGAAGGAGTCAAACTGAAAGTGAAAGGACTGACCATGCCATGTAAAGAAGATGCTTGTACAACACGGCACTGTCTGATTGGACGAGAGAGAAGCGATATGAGAACTACTTCTCAGTGGGTGCTGACATTTGAACTGCCCAGTACTGAAAGCCTTAGCTATCGATTGTAGTTTAAAAAGTATAAACAATATGTAGATTATAAAAAAACATTCTTGTAAACAGTAAACGAATTTCTCCTCTGACACTACATCTGTGTAGTCGTGTGTCTTTGAGAAGACCAGAGAAGCCACAGAATGGTGTCGGAGGAATCATGCTACTAGAAATGCTTTGTTTGGGATATTCTCTGACAGATCAGAAAAACTAAAGGACCCTTTGGTAGCATAAGTGCAGAGTCAATGTTTAGGATATCAGGTGAGCTGGTCTCCATGTACCTCATGACATTTTTTTTTGGTTGGTGATTTCACATTCTGCTTTGCATATTGAAAACAGCTGTGCTGCTGCAAAAATGCAATGGTCAGGAAGTAATTTTATAAAACACTAGAGTGGCCTGCTCTGAAAAATAGCCCAGGAAAAATTTTGGTATAGGGGTCTGTGTTTATTGTTTTTCATATTGCTTGGGATCTATATGTGAAGCTGTGTCTTCTGTATCATTTTGCACTGCCCCTGGTAAAGGAAATGTGAAAGGTGATGAAACAGAGAAAACAGTCCACCTTTTTCTCTTTCTCTTGCCCTCAATGGTGTCAGTTTTATGCAACTAACAAGCAGAAGGTAGTAAGAGTCTATTTCAGTCACCTGAAATCAGCAGAAGTGACAATTCACAGAGGGAGCAGGTTGGCTGTGTGAGAAGGTGCTGCATTTGCAGTCGGTTTGCAATGTGGAATTTCACCAAAATTTCTCACTCCCAGGAGGAGATGACTCTTTAGAGAAAAGACATGCATTTTCTCCCCCAAGAGTAACAACTGTCTAGACAAGGGGAGGTAACTGTCAGGGACTTGACTACTAATATCTGGTGTTTTTAGGTATGGTTCATTTACCACTTGCTAATCTTCCCAAACTGGAACTCATTCCCTAGACTCGGCTGGGCAGATGTTTTTGATATGTGTATTTCCTGAAAGCTGCAAGTGAGATGCTACTAGGACATCTTCCTCATCATGATCCACCCCTGCATGACCCTGATCAGGAAGAAGACGCTGCATCTTCCTTGGATATTTTGTCTCAAATATGAATTTGTTCAAAAAGAGAAACTCCAGGACAGTCCTTACGAATTTTGGGAACCCCAGAAGAGTAGAAGGAGTCTGTCTTGGGTCAAGAGCAGCTGTAATTACCCTGAATCTCAAGTTGAGACAAAGCTGGACTCATTCCCTTTGTCATAATAGTATGGTCATACTGAGAGGTCCCACCTAGAAAGTGTACCCACTGAAGAACAAAGGTTGTTGTTAAAAGATTATTTCAGCAACTTCTCCGGTTCACAGGGAAGATTTTTTTTATTGCTATCTTTTGCACTGTGTGTTCTGTTAAGGCAATCGGCTTTTCTTACCAGCTGCTGCCATCTCTTCACATGCCATTAGCATTTTGCTCTGCTCTGATAATGCTTCAACTCCTTGCAGCCCTCTCCCTTGGGCAATCCTCATGATGAACTGGGCTGCTCAGGTTGGAAGTTATGAGAAGCAAGAAATTCATTAGCACTGTTAGGCGAAAACGGACTGTTTGCACCTACCTAAGCCTTGCTGTTGGTGCGTCTCCTTCTAGACTTACCAGTGCTGGTGCCTAGCAGCACATGCACACTCACCATGCATAGTACCAGCCTCATTAGAAGAAACCTCAGTGCAGTTTGGGTGCAGTGGGTTTGGCGATAGGGAACTCCTGCTCTCAGGTGACCAAATACGAATATTGTTTAAAAAGGGTTGCAAAAGATAGGTGAACAGGGTCTCCAAAGTGCACATGATCTATGAGCAGAGGTAGAGATGTGATACCAGCACTGGGTTAGCTCTGGCTCTCCTCTAACCCACCAATATTGACCAGTGGTATGCAGCTCAGTCGTCAGAGATCAGTTTCCAGACTCAGCTGTAGCAATGTGGGCTCCCTCCTCTCTCTTACTCACAGCTGCTTACAGCCATTCTGCAATAGTTGCAATCACTGGGGAGGCTATGAAAAATGTATCATTGTTTCCACAGTGCCATGGGATACTCCAGGAAAAAAGAAATCATAGGCTGATGCTCTGGGGAAAAATTCCAAATTAGGCTTCAAAGCTGGATTGGGGAAGACTGCGGGTAATGACAACTGGGAAAAAAAAGATGCTCTGCTTCCCCATACGTGTTGCTCAAAATGGTGCCTCTTGGAGTATAATTATATTTTTTTAGGCTATTTTATTATTCCTCAGGAAAAAAAATATTTAAAATCTTCAA
The DNA here is from genome assembly GCA_013399895.1 of Serilophus lunatus. NCBI lineage: Eukaryota > Metazoa > Chordata > Aves > Passeriformes > Eurylaimidae > Serilophus > Serilophus lunatus. Next base: position 189,498 of record VXBA01001221.1, read on the forward strand.
AAATATGTTTAGTGTGCTAATCTGGTAGTGCAGCTTTCCTGAAAAGAGGCAGCTAGCTCCAACTTCTTTTCAACAATTAGTTGTACAATAGTTGTGGTTTTCTTCTCCCCGCTGTGACCAAACAAAATGATCAAAAAGTAAGCCACTCCTTGGAATTAGTTATTGGTACTGGTCTTTACTTTACATTGGATTATACCTAAGTAAAATTCATGCCATTAGGTCACTTCCAATGGTCATTTTGTAATTTTTAAAAACATTGTTTTACTAATGTGACTTTTTTATTCCATACATACTGTTTATTCCATGCAAATGCTTCTGTCAGAACTTAATTGTAATTTTTCTGGTAGATTACTTGAGGCATCTCTACAGGGCTGACTTGACTTACTCTATATATTTGCTCTTATTATTCTTGATAGAATCATAGAACAGTTGGAAGGTACCTTAGAGAGCATCTAGTTGCAACATCTCTGTTATGCTCAGGGACACATCCCACTAGAACAGGTTGCTCAAAAACCCATCCAGGCCTGGCCTTGGACACTTTCAGAGATAGGATATCCATAGCATCTCTGGGCAACCTGTTCCAATATCCCATCACCCTCACAGTAAAGAATTTCTTACATATATCTAACCTAAATTTTCCCTCTTTCAATTTGAAATCATTGCTCCTTGTCTTATCACTAGGATTTCCTCACGAAGAGTCCCTCTCCAGCTTCACTACAGGCCCCCTTCAGATACTGGAAGGTGGCTATGGAGTCTCCACACAAGCTTCTCTTCTTCCAGGCTGAAGAGCCACAACTTTCTCAGCCTGTCTTTGTGACAAATATGCTCCAGTACCCTTCTCAACCTTGTGGCCTCCTGTGGACTTGATCCAACAGTTCCATGCCCTTCTTGTGTTGGGAGTGCAAGAATTGGGCACTGTGCTACAAGTGGGGTTTCAGAAGAGAAGAGTAGAGAGGGAGAATCATCTCCCTTGACTTGCTGGCCCCACTACTTTTGATCTAGCCCAGGTTTCTGTTGGCTTTCTGGGCTGTGAGCACACACTGCTGGCTCATGGTCAGTTTTCCGTCAACCATCATCCCCAAGTCTTTGCAGTGCTGGTCTCAATCACTTCTCCACCCAACCTGTAGGTGTGTTTTGGATTGCCAGATGCTGTTGCTCCTCAATAGTGAGCCTGTTGGGGAAGTCTGGTGAATATGAGATAAACAGTTCATGTATATATTGTCGAGACTGAAGCTGAGAAATAGCTCTTTAGACTTTTTTCTCCTTTGCTAAAAGAATGCTGCAATTTTTTTCCTTTTTCCTAGTCCATGTTTAGTACTCTTCCTAAAACCAATACTGGCTAAACTCAGAATATTATGTCTTAATGAAGAAATAGAGTACAAGGGTGTTTGAGAGGAGAACTAACAAAAACTGAAGCATTTTCAGGTTGAAAGAGAAGGCTGCACCTACCATGTTCCATTGCTGTTTTATTCTTATGTATCTACATTCCATGTGATTTTTCAAGCAAACTCAAACTTTGACATGATTGAGATCTCATTGGACTAGCAGCCAAATTAACTTCAGAGTTCTCAGACCAAAAATAAATACTTTCTGAAAGGAAGCGGAAGAAAATGTGCCACTTATTACCACTGAGCAGCTTGACACCACTTCAGTCCACATTTTAAGCTGACTATCCACTCAGCAGGAGATATATTTGTTTTAAATTAAACATGCCAGGAATCAGACTTCAAGGGGAATAAGGCAAGTTTGTTGTTTCCACATTGGAAATCTCTGTCTGCATCAGTGAATTTTGGCTCCCTAATTTTCCTACTTAAATTAATTGCTAACCACACTAAATTAGAGTAATTAGGACCTGAAAGCTTCAATGCAGTGGTTCTTGGTGAGGGAACAGGGGAATGGGACAGAGGAGAGAAGGATAACTAGCAGCAAACCAGCTTTTATCAGAGATAGAAAAATAATAGGAATGCAAGAGAGCTTGGGAAATGAAGTTTGGTCTTTTAGTGAACAGACTACTGCTCAGATACAAAAATTTACTGTGTGTGAAAATCTGGGATTATGCTGTGGGATGAGGATGAAAAACCTTGCCCCAGCCCACCTCTCACAGCTGCAATGGACATTGTTGCTTGAGAGGTATCTGCCAGGATGATATCTGTCATGTCTCTGCTTACAACAGGATTAGGAACACCCATTTTAAAGGGTCTGCATATCAACTGGAAAAATTGGCTCAAATCAGGAGTCTGGCTGACAAAGCTATGCTCTTCAGGCAATTGTAAAAAAAGCAGATCATCTGCTTTTCAAATCATGGCAGGAGAGCAAAAAATGAGCCTATTTTCTGGGTCTTTTTTTTTTTTCCTAGTTGTGGTTGCATAAAGCAGGAAATTTCTTATATATGAAATTAAACCATTGGTTGTTGTTACTTAGAATTTGAGATGTGTGAGAATGAAGTGTGAATATATTAGAAAAAAAATAAACTGATTGATACTACAGTGTGAGTTTTTATAAATGCAGAACTATATTTTGCTTGTTGTAGCCAGATTGCAAAGTAGTATCAAGGTCAACGTAATTTAAAAACATCCAAATAGATTTGAAACAGGAATTGGTAGATGAACAGTATTCCCAGTGTATTTGGAAGACCACACTAGACTATGGTATATATTGTCTCTCTGGCCTTAAAATGCACATTCTCTGAAGCTTCCCTTCCTTTGCAGAGAGCCCTGCAGCCTCAGAGTTCTGACTGCTGTATCATACAGAGCATCTCTCCTCTCCTTCTGCTGCCATGGTGAATGGTGCACAGCAGATGCATCAGCAGCCCTGATTCTCACCAGTGGCTTACCTTGTCCTGTCACCACCCTGCAAGGGACATGGGCCAGAGGAGACAGTGAGCTCGGTGAAGTGATTTCACCAAGCTGCTCATGCCCCGGCCTAGGACTGCAGCTAAACTAGTACTCTCCACCTTTGCCTTGACTGTACTCTGTAAGCCTAACATCCCTGGACCACCAAGGGACAGGACATGCCTCTTAGGTTATCCAGATCAATAGTACTATCTTTCCCTAAGCGTGAGCTGAGCCATGAGGTGGGGGTGTAGCACCTGCTACAACTACACCTGGGGCAACGTAATAGATTTGAATATTGGGTTTTTTCTCCGGAGATGGGGGATGTTTGGGTTGTTTGCCTGTTAAAGCATTAAAACTGTTTTCTTTTTTAAGAAGCATGAAAATAGCTGAAACCTCGAGCTGTACCCTTTCCCCACACACCAAAGCTCCAGCGTCTGTGGAGTTTGTCCCCCTCGTCCTCTCCGTGGGTCAGCAGGACCACTCCTCCTGCCCAGTCCACACGGTGGGGCATGGGAGGGCGGCTGGGTCTCAGCTCTTGTCATTTCCCTGTCCTCCTGCTGTCTGGTTCGAGTGGCAGAGTGGCGGTAGGGCGGTGCGGGAATGGAGCCAGGCTAGTTCCCTGCGGTAAAGTGGAGTGGAGCGGCTCCTGTCCTCACACCGCCCAGCAATGCCAGCGGCAGCGAAGCTTGGTGGGTGTGCCTGCAGTGCCGATGTCCGCCCCATGTCCTGGCCAGGTGGGCTGGGCTTGGCAGTCCCTCGGGTGCATAGCCCTGGCCCCGCACGGGTCCTGCACAGCACGGCGGTGCAGAACAACATGAGGCGGCGGTTTCCTTCCGGCAGGTGGCTGGCAATAGCCCCGCCAGGAGTGACTGCAGCCCTGTGGCCCCTCCTTGCACTGCCAGGAGGCGTGTGGCAGCAGCTGCCCCTATGGGTGGCCCCCACCACCCGTGGCCAGTCCCTACAGGGGGCAGGGATCCCACAGGCAGTGCCACTGGGCCCAGGAATGCCCCACAGCTGGTGGCAGTGGCAGCTGCCGGCCCCTGGAGCCCAAGCACATGGCAGGTTTGGCGGGATCCACCATCTTGCCTATGGTGAAATCCCAAGCAGAGGCACAGCACCCAACACCACCAACCAATAAGAAGACAGCCTGGCTGGGAAGAGGACTTTGAGTTCATGCAATATCAGGAGCCCATAAAAGCCAGAACCCCAGAAGTCCTGTCCCCTTTTGGTCGGCTTGTCGTGGTCCAGATAACATCAAGGGCCATTCTTCCTGGTCCCTCCCAGCTCCCCTTACCACGTAGAATCATTAGAGCCCCAACGGTGGCATCAGAACACTGCCCAGCTGCAACAGTGTGGTACTTTTTCCCTTTGGGTTCCTAGGGTGAGGGTGCTTCTCACCATTTTGTCTTGCAGGGCCTCCAAGACCAGGAGATACTATTTTCAAGGCTGCTTTCCCTTCCTTCCCTCTGCTCCTCACCTCACCAGCCTGCTTGGAGGAGCAATTTGTTATTTGTTTTCTTTTATTTTTATTGCAGGACATCGTCAGGTCTGTTGTGTGTATTTTGTTAGTGCTTAGGGGGGTCTGTAGTTTTTGTGCCCTGCAGAAAATAAACTGTTAGCTGTTGTTTGCTTCTATTCAGTCTTTTGTTACTGTTGCGCCCCCTAGTGGTAAAACCACCACAGGCAAACACCCCTATAAACATACACTTGTTTTTCCAATATAGATATCTGTAAATCGCGTTATTTTTGAATGAGTAAGCTAATCTAAATTGTCTGTGTGAGATCTCAGATGGTCTCTGGTGGGATGCCTGGATTCAAACAGGGTCTCATGATATGGCTGAGTGCCTGTAGATGACTGTGGGTGAAATCTCCTAGCTGGGTAGCAGACCACACAGTTTTTTGTTTGATTTGGCTGTCTTTGGCAGAATGAAAGTCCAGGAGGTTGCAGCTTGTGGTATAGGAAGAGTAAGATAATCTCAGAGGGCCACACACCTGTGAACTCAGCATAGCTCATGCCATTACCAACAGCCAAAGCCAGATGTTTCTCCTCATTGTTGGCTGAGGCCTGTTTGTACAGGGAGAAGAATGGCAGCATCAAATGAGCAGGATTATTGAGGAAGAAAACATAGCAACAGCACAGCCTCACCGCTTAGTAACAAGGCAGAATTATGATGAAGACGAAGAGAACATATATAATAAAATATTCAGAAATATACGTATTCATTAAAATGATACCAAGAAAACTGAAAGGAGAAGGGCAATAGCTGAACATCTAAAAATGTTCTTTAATGAAAAAGAATTTTAAATATCTGTCTCCACTCTTCAGAGCTGTATAATGGTATTACCTTCCCACACGAAGCTGTGCTATTTCAGGTTCCCCTGGGTTCCTCCCCCCATCTCCTCACCTCTGAGAAGTCTGACAGATGAACTTGAAAGGGTTTCTTTTTGTTCCCAGACATGTATTGCTGGTTTATTATCCTTACCACATCTATGTGAGTAATGTTCTTTATGTGTTGCCATGCCCAGTGCTGATGAATATACAGTGATATATTTCAGTTCTAAACAGCATCCCAATTAATTTGCCTGCTATGGTCATTTGCCCTGGGACCAAGAGCATGTTCCTCATTGTTATGATTGCTTTTCTTACCCCCTGGATCAAGTGAAGAGAAGCAGAAAATTAAAAAACTATACTAGTTACTAAATAAGACTCTTCCTGTCCTTTTTACACCTCTACACTTACATTTATTCCTTAAATGTCAATAATCTGAAATTCAAATCACTTTTGCAGAAGGAAGATTGAGAGCTTAGAAGCAGTTGCAAACCAAGATTTTGCATTATTAGATGTTGTTCTCCTACCTTGAATATTTAATCAAATGTCCAAGTCTGTTCCCACATAAAGTGAAAGATTAATCATTTCACTTATAAATCATTCTCCTCATCTCCCTTTCATTTGAACTGAAGGTGCTCTCCTGTCTTTCAGCATTGCAGAAGCTGCTGCCCCTTATCTCCAGCTTCACTTTTACTAACAGCTTAAGTTGAGATTGCAAGTAAATGCTAAACAGTCACCTTTATTGCTTATTTTATGTATGTCAAACTGATCACGGGGCTTTTCTTTTCAATTCACTGTTTTTAATAAATATTTTACCTTCCACTTCTGAAACACTTGTTATGAATTTTCATGAGCAACTTCAAATAAATCTTCTTAGCAACTCTTTACATAAACAGGGCTTCAAAAGCACTATGCCTGGCTAGGCAAGGGTCATCCTGTATTTGGTTTCTCTCTCTCCAGTCAAGTACTTTCTGGTATTCAATGGAACATTTCACACAAAGAAAGCTGCTGTTCCAGGCCTATTCAGCTCTGTCAACAACAAACGTTTGACATGATTGGAGGCTACACAATGTACTTGTGTAGCAGTTAGGTTCGATAGATCCCTAAGATAAAAATTGCTCCTGTTTGGGAAATACTCAAGAGAATTCACATTTGTGTTTGGATGTGTACCAAGATCACATTTGGTGTTTTCTATCTAAAATTTTCATAGTAAACTTAGCCGGATGTATTTGAAGTATACATGCATTTAAAGTTTATCTGATGTATAAATATTAATGTGATCAGTTTGTCTATGCAACACCTGTCTACAGTTTGTAGAAATGATGAGGAGCTACTAGGGCCAATATTCGAACCCCATGTGAAAAGACCCACTGGCAAACAGCAGTGGCATTGTCAAAAAGCTGAACAAATTGTTTGCATGCATTGGCATTCACTATGATGGAGATGCTGTGAATGGGGAGGGAGTCTGAGGAACCACCTCAAATGGAGGTGTTGGGAAAAAGCATGCTAGGACAAATTGATAAACTAAACATTTACAAATTCTCAGCACCAGATGGTGTTTACCCAGGAGTCTTGAAAAAACACACGCTACAAATAAGAATTTTCTGAATTACTGTGTGTAATCTGGCACTACTACCACTCTGGGTTTAGAGGAATTGAAGTGGGAACATGATGCTGGGCTTTGAACAGAACTTCAGGAGTGATTCTAGGAACTAGTGGTCAGTCAAGGCTTTCATTTGTAGTAGCTGAAGGTCTGAGGAGAAGCATAGGTACTGACAGGAAGGTAAGGGCTAACAGCCACAAGAACTATGAAGGTTTTCATGAGCATATGTATTGTGCTTGATCTAGATGTGTAGCTTTCAACACAGCCTTAGGGAAACAAGAAAGGCTTATAACAAATTACACTTATTATGGAACAGGAGAGGTTACCCTCTAGCTTAACCCCAGAAAAGGGAGAGTTGGAAGAAACAGGCACCTCATACATCAGGAGGAGGTCCAAGAGACACCAGCCCTGAGTCTGGTGTTCAGTATCTTCCTAAGTGGCCTGGAGCAGGTGGTACAAGCCAATACTGACAGTGTTTACAACCACTGAAATATTATTTAGGATAAACAAAACAAATGTTGACTGAAAAGATGCTGAAATAGTTCATTGCACTAAAATGAAATTCTGTGTTGGAGCTGTCAGGGGAAAAGTGACTACATACACAAAATCATGATCTCTTAGCTCAGGAAAAAAATCAAAGACAGTATGAGTCATTGTGGAGGGTTTGCTAAAAGCATCCAAGTGCTGCTCAGTGACCAAGCTGGTTGTCAAATTTGGAGCAGAGACAGCAAAGTGCTTTTTCATGTAATGCAGAATTGTACTTTTTCTTCTGCATACTGGGAATGCCAGAGTACTGATGGGTGCAGGGAGGGGTGAAAAATCTGAAGGAAGAAGAGTGTGGAGAACAAGTCAAACCTGGCAGCATGGCTACACCTTCTGCCACAGCCAGGTCCTAAACCAGCAGCAGTGTGGGAGCAAGGGAAAAGCACTTGTCCTGTATCTTATACCACTCTGAAGCCCTTGCTGCCAGCCAGCCTTGGCTGGCTCTGTTTTTGTAGCTAAATGGGACTTTGGTATGATATTTCTTGAGGCAATCCCAAATGATCAGGCTTTCTATTATCACCCAGGAGAATAGAAGCAAATTGGTGGAGGGTAGCAGGATGTCTGTTACAGTTTACACCTGTATCTGGGTGGTTATTATTGAGACATACCTAACCAGCTCCTAGTCAGAGTGGGTTTTTGCTGCCACTTGTTTTATATGCTGGCACTTGAACCCGCATTAGGTGTACTCCAGGGTGTCCTGTCTTATCTTACTCCTTTCCCCATCTAAAAGTAACATTGCTTTTTTCCCTGGAGAAGTGAGACTGTTGCCCTAGAATTACCCACATGAAGGAAAAAGAAAAGACTCATATGAACAATGAATGTAGCTGCTTTTCCCAGTTATTCTGTATATGATTTATCACCTTATTTTTGAGACATGAAGAATCCTGTTAATGAGAGTATATTCGTTGTAATTCCTTATTGGTTTTATCGTGGTGGCTTTTTATCATGATGGAGAGTTGTGGATTTGCATCTATTCGGCATCTGAAATGTTTTGCCATTTGTTGATCAGCAGCAATGTGCACATGATCCAGACTAAGAAAAGCTCATTTCAGTTCTTAGGACAGGTGCAAGATTAAGCATCAAGCATCTCACTTCTGAAATTGCTTGTGATTGTTTTCTGCTCCACAAAGGTCTGCATAGCTAGCAATTATCTGCATCTGAAGATCAAAAGCTAAATTGCCTCAGACAGGAATTGCTGTGTCAGAGTCTACTGCTACTTGTACTGTACTTTAAGCAATCAGACACACTGATCTTTCTTTAGTGAAGGTGACACAGCAGGCTGGGCTTGCTCTGCAGTCATAGGCAACAGAAAAAGAAAGGACTGTGTCGTGAGTTGGGGAGTAGCACAGGTTTTATGGTGCTGGTGATTGTAACACCACAGAAAAATGTTACTGTTTCCTCTGTAGGACTAGAAGAGTGAGAGGGCTCCTCACTAGACACACAGACTGTGGCCATGGCATAAGTGCCACAGGTGCCTCCTGCGTGGTGGTGGGCACCAGCCCTACACTGGCTCTTCTCTGGCACCCAGATCTCTCCTTGTGAGACAGAAGTTGACAGTTCCATCCACCCAGCTGGAGGAAAATGGGACCCAGCAGGGAGAGAAGGCCTAAGTATGGCCCTCCTCGTGCTGCAGGCAACATGGGCTCAGGGAAACAGAGGGCTCTGTGCCTTGGTGACATTTTTGCGGTGATTTGCAGAGAAGGGAAGCCCCTGATGCCTTTGCCCTTAATTGCCTTAATTAGTCCATTACCCTCCTCTAGGGAAGTTTTTGCAGAAAGACAAGATGTCATCCCTTGAAACATTTTACTGGTAGACCAGAAACTTGACTGTCAGCTTTTTTCTTTTCTTTTAACTGAATTCTAAATTGAGCTATTGTATTGACAATTTAGCATCTAATCCTATTGCTCTAAGTCAATCATTTGCCTGTGCATTAGGATAAGAATGATTTGCATAACACCCTTCAGTCTTCAGTTTAGCAATAAAATATTTTGATATTTGCTTGTGTTAAATAGGATCGAACTGCGAACAAACTGGCGAGTAATTCTAGGGGATCTGCACTGACTCTGACACTACCAGGGAAAATACGGCTTGCTCCCTTTCCCTGCAGACTGCCTCATAGGGAGCAGGGGTCTGCTGGTAAATGCCCCTTCTTGGGAAATTTTAAGAAAGAAGAGGAAAATTGCTTGCTTACCCCAGTCAGGAGTGGTTAGACTTGGCTTGCCTGTGTTTATCACCACTTTCTGCACCAGTGATTTGGATTGTGTTAGCAAATCATGCACAGTGTTTTTCTTCCCCAGGTCTGACTGAGTAAGTTCATAAATGAGCTGTAAGCCTTTAATTGCACTGTCAGGACTGACAGTTTTTCTTTCATAGAGACAGTCCCCAAAGAGTCTGCTGCACCAGATTTTCCTGGTGAGAGTTGAAAGTGTTTATTCCTTGTTCGAAAACTGGAGGGCTCTGCATGGGTCATTGCTGTAGGTCCCCCCCCCGAAGCCTGTTACTGAGCTGTGGATGACCCTGCCCCATTGCCATAACAATCCTTCTCCCATATGCTTCACTAAGCAGTAAACTAAAGCACATCTCTCACCCCACACTCCCTGTACAACACTTAGAAGTTCTGCAGATGCCATTCTCCCAATTCATCCATTTTTTTCAGTTTCTTCTAATACACATTTTTATTTTGTTTAGTAGCTAGACTTTATATATGGACTGCTCTATAGAAATTTTACATTCATTTCCTTTGACTGGCAGATAATATTTTCCCAACTGATTAAGTATCCAAACTCTTACAAGGGTAGAGCTGTTGTATATGACTGTAGGCACCCGAAAAGCTGTAATCCCCCGTGGCAGATCAATAGGAAAATCACTTTTCCCCCTCCTTTTTTGTAATGTCATTTTTTTTCCCAGTGTCCAGATGCTTCTCAGGGAGGTGTCATTTTGCAGAGAGCTGTCATTCCTGTAATACAAACTTGCATTATCAAAGTATTTCTGCAGGTAGTACTATGAAAATGCTGAAATGAAATGCAAATCTAGACATTAAAGACAACTACATTAATAACTAGGTAGAGTTCTTTAAGCTTTCTTTTTTAAAACTCCGCTTCTTTTCCTAGGAAAAAATATGGAGATAAAGGAATGTTTCTACAAAGCACCTGTTTCTGCAAGGCGCTCTTGTTCCCTCTACTTTGATAGAAGGCTGGTGAGATCATATACCGTTTGCAGATGTCCACACCATGTGATGTTCTTCATTATATTTTAACACACATCTTTTTATTAGGAAGCATTCTATATACTTAACTGAAATTACTCCATTTTTGATTTTGAAGATAATGCTAGGTTGTCCCTGTCTGCATGTCATCTCTTCTATAAACTCCCCCCTGATGGTATTTTAGCATCTCCCTGTGTGGTGAGGTGGAGGCAATAATAGGAGCGGCTGACCCAGTCCTAGGCAGCCCTGGAGAAGGGATATTGGCTCAGGGACTTGGAGACTGCCCAGTCCTTCCGTGGTGTAGGGGCTTTGGAGCTTCAGCCCATTGCTGGCTCCCTCAGTGCTCCTGAATGAGGGGAAGAACAGAGAAAGTGATAGGTCTCTTCTGAACCTCTGCGTCTTTCTGATGGATTTTGTAGCATTTAAAACTGCTGTTTTTCATTACCTCTGGCACCTTCAGCCGAGGGAACTGTTATGCTTGGACAGTGGAGAAGCTGTATTTGCATAGTTACAGTACTGATGCTTATTCTACAATCAGCCCCAATAGCATATGTTAATACGTCTCACCATCCAGGGTGGGAAGCAGACAAATCTCCACCATGCCCCAAACTCAGACCTTTAGCTGTGCTATGTAAATTAATCCCTGTTTTTGGATCATGTCTTTTTTTCTTCTGCACTAGAACCTACTCAGAAAATACAAAGTGGTCCTTCTGGTTCAGAAAGGGTTAACATTATCGGTCCCAAGCCCTTTATTTTATTTTCATGGTCTTAGTCAATTCCATAAAGCCCCCAAGCTCCTGGCAGTCTTTACCGCAGAGATAACCACACAATGAACCTATCTGTACATCACAAAAAGCCGACAGTAAATTTACAAGTACTCCATAAGACATGGGGCCTCTCTGCTGATAACAGCTTTGGCATTGAATAGGAGCTGCACATTTATTCCTGCTTTGTTGTGTTATGGTTTTCCCTGAAGATAGCCAGCTCATTGTGGGAGAAGGCAAAGGACTGCTGCTGGAGCTCAATCAGGGCCCTTGAAAACATGTCTGTACTCTGTCTTAGCTCTCCTGCCTAGTTTAGCATGCGCTGCTGTTTGTTCCTCTCTTTTTTCAGTCTTTTCTCTCTTGTCTCTACTAATAATTTCACAAACTCCCTGTATCTTATGGGCCAGAGATAATTTCTTTTGAAACTTGTTGAGTTGCACAAATTATGAGAAGCTTTTCTGTGGCGCTCTGGGTTTAATCTGTGTTGATGTTAAGATCCTCTTCTCTTCTGAAAGTTTGCTGCGGTGTGAAATGTCTGCTTAGATGTTATATAAAGAGATATATTTAATAGGTGGTTAGTGTAATCACGTAATCTTGTCAGACATTGGTGGTGCAGTGATAGTTTCATGTTTTGTGAAGAGAAGGGGTATGTAAACAGACAGGCAGCAAAGCAAAAGTGGGCACATTTCTGCTGCTGAGGGACACTTTGTCAGAGGTGTGTTTCCAAAGTCAGGTTTTGGAAACAAACATATGATCATATCTGTGAGGGCAACGACTGAGGCAGGGGTGGGGTGACAGCTCCATGTCCAGGGCAGAGGAGAGGGGGCAGGAATTGTTCTTCAGCATCACCAAGGCTGGGTGGAGTTTGGGGAAACAGTGGACTTCCAAAGAAATGTAGGGAGGAGAGTGTCAAGAGGAGGTTTGGAGGCACGGAGTGGCTCCTTCAGACTTAGCTGATGGCAAAGAGGCCGTCTGAATTTTTTAGTGCCCTTGTATGGAAAAGAAATGCTTCAGTCCCTTGTGCTGCTCAATCTGTAGGAGGGATGATCCCAAATGTGGAGTCTGTAGCAAGCTGCATGCAGGAATGAGCTGTGAGGGGGGATGACTTTGTATAGAGAGACCCCTGTGCAGGCACCCTTTCTTTGCAGGACTCCCTCTGCTTGCACTGCCCATCACCGGTGAGCAGTGGGGCCTACTGGGAATCTCTTCCATGAGAACAGATCTGAGAGATTTTGAGATAATTTTGCCCAGTTGCCCGAAGTAGAGGTATTTCCTCAAATCCTTTCAGTTCAGAGAGCTGGCCAAGGCTACAGGCTTGCTTTTTTTGCCCCTTACAGGCAGGGACCAGGTGCTGTCACCTGCAGCTCTCTGGGTTCACTTTGACCATAAGACTTCAGTCTAGAAATCTCCAGGCTAGAAATCTCTCTAAGCATTTTAGGCATGCAAAACTGTCACCTTTGATTTTCAGAAAGCTGCTAACCCCTTACCCCCTGCTCCTGGTGCTACTTCCCTCTTTGAAGACACCCAACAAAATAATAATATTGATTTTTGCATGTGAGGATAGAGATGATCAATAGCAACCCTTCCCATGGCAGTAGCATAGTACAAGAAACACAGTCTGTAACATTAGAGTACAGGAGGCAGAAGCAACGCTCTGAACTTCCTCCTTGCCTGGCTTGTCCTAAAATAAATTCCAGTGTACAGCAACCCAGAAACTCTCACCGCTGTCCTTGCAGTCTGTTTCCCTTGATGCAGAATGAAACCAGGAAAGGGTGACCTACATGCCTGATCTGAGGAAAGTGGTTGCTTACGGTCGACAGGCTGAAAAAGAGTTTTCTTTCAGTGACTTCTATTCCTTAATGACCTCTGTTACACTGTCAAGGTGCGCAGTGATTTGCTATCTGAATGCCAGTCAGGCCAGCTAAATCCATTCACTACTTTATTGTACATATCCAGGATGACCTCTACACGCAACGGATGCAGCAATTTGTATAAAACAAGTATGAGCAAGTGCTTCGGGCACATTCCTTTATTTAGATATTTCTGCCTCACCTGAACTCCCAGTGTATATTGCTGACATATCTGATGTTTCTGGAAGTGATAAGATCAGCATTGAATAATTACAGTGAAAAATCCAGTGCATCTATGTATTTTTTCTAAATTACTCAAGGATGCAAGAGTGTTTCATGCAGCATAAGTGAGCTCTAAAGCTACATATGTTTGAGCCTATCAGCATAATGGAGTGATGGTGCACAGAAATTTTGGAAGTTTCTCCTATTTTCTTAAAGCTGCCACTGTTGATGATGAAAAGCGAAAAATATTTCTAATTTCTTTTTAACTTTTCTGGTGGTATAAAAATAGCCAACTCACCACCCCAAGATACTTTTTCTGTGCTGCTCTTTCACAGCTGAGGAAGGAAACTGGAATATCTCAAAAGAATGTATGAAATAGTCTCTCTCTCTTGTCACAAGGTAGTCAGAGATGGGATCCAGTGCTTTCCTCAGACACTATATTAATCTCTTTTTGTATACGGAATTAATTGTGATAAGTTGACAGAGCTCTAGAGATTTCTAAAAAAATAAATCAAACAGGTTGTCAGTTTGCTCTGAGTTTTCCATGTCTCTAGTGCACGTTTGTGAAATACAGTAGTTGATAGAGTTTTGCTTTCGCTAATGATTGAAATTCATGTTGTAAGCAGTCTTGGAATTGTGCTTTGATTGGATGAGTAAGATTTATATTGTGATGTCTAAATACATTAGTGGCGTAGTTTAAAATCGGATTTTATTTAGATGAGTGATGATTCTCTGAAGATTTTGTTAAAGTCAGCAAGAGCTGGTATTTCTTCACAGCTTAACAAATGGGTGTCGCCACTCTTATCAGGTCGTTGGGAGCAGACACCCAAGCTCTTTTGTCCTGGGATGCGTATTCTCCTATCTCTTTCAGATGCATGTCTGCCTTGAACCACACTTAGACACACTCCTGATGTCTCATGAATTTTCAGACGTTAGCCTCAAAATCCATCCCGCTCCTATGACAATTTTGTTATAAAAACCGACCGTTTCCGAAGTCCTTTGCGCCTCTGACTTGGAAACCTACCAGTTCACGCGCCCAGCGCTGGTTGCCTTTGTTTTATAATAAATTGCTTTTGAAAATTAAAATAATTGTGGGCCCGTTTCTCACACGTTGAAGCAAAGACCTTTTAAGAATGTTGTAATCTGGTATCAGACATTTCTCAAATTAGCATTTTCTTTAGTATCATGTATGAATTAGAATTCTGTTAGTACTTATTTTTGTACTAAGCTGGTTGTATGTTACATTTAGCTGTATGCCATTGTGTCGATTTGCATGGATTTATTTTCAGCAAGTAAAATATATGCAGTTTAAAAGATTTTGCTAGCCGATGTTCACGTTGGTATGCAGGAATGCATAGTGGGGGATGTGTCTTCTTATTTAAATGTGTTAACCTCTGGATAGGTCTTAATTTTCTTCACTCGGTTTAGAGGATGTAAATACATGTCTAAGTACTCCTTTTGCCAATCAAATCCTCTTTGCAGTTTCAGGTAATTTATGTTAAAATTAGCACCAAAATTTCTATCATGTCTTGATATTTCTGTGTTGCTTAGGTGTCACACTTCATGCCATTTTTTTTCAGTCTCACTTCTACTCTCCTAATAACATCTTACTGGTCTAGGAAATGTTACAAACACATCTCAGAAGGATCTGTACTCTCAATTCACCTACCACATGCTGGGTAATAACATCAAAACAGCCTAATCTTATGGAAATAAACTGACTTTCTGTTTAGAGTAATATTTACAGATATGTGAGAACTGCAGCCAGTGCTCTCACCATGTGCATGAGGCTGATCTTTCTGTTGCCTCTAGCTTCTTCCCTCCAATGTTTTCTGTTCTGTCCTCCAAGTTTTGTCCAGTGAAGCAGCAAGAAGGGGGCTTTCCAGCTCTTTGAGCCTTGTGCATTTTTATGCTATGGTGCAGAGAAAGCTGCCGTGGGAAAGTAAGCTTGTGCTGCTGAGTGGCTGATAAACAGTGTGGTCAGCTACAAATCAGCATTGGCTTGTACACGTCTATCCCATATGGATATTGAAGCTTAAGTGCATTAGTGGTTATATGGAGTAAGTTTCAAATTTTAGGTGCAAGTGTGGAGAGACCCTGCATACATGGAATTGAATGCACTGGTGGACAGGGTGTGATTTCTTCCTTAACTAAAGGAGCAGCTGATTAACTGGCAAGTCCAGGAGACAGTGCTAGGCCTTGCAGAACCTTGTTTGTGCCTCTGAGGGGCTGAACAATGTTTGTTTTGAGAAGAAGATGGCAGGACTACCTCAGGAAAACACAGGGAGGAATAAATGGTCACAAATATATCAAAGGCAAGGTTAGACCCCCTTGGAAGAGATTAACTGTAGGAGTCCCCATGTTTTATCAAGGTTGGGAGCTCTCCAGCAAGCTCTGGAGAAAGGCCAGGAAAGAAGGAGAAACAGAGAGACCTTTCACATTTTTATGAAATGTGCTGAATGTTAAGCACAATTTTACTTTCTTTCCTTACCTATGTCTTCAAAAAAAAAAATTGTCTCATCTATTTTGAATATTGTGATTAAATGTTTCTGTATTTACATAGCTTGATTTAAGGATGACTTGAGAGTCATTAATTGAAGTAATGGTATTTCACCAAAGAGTTGCCAAATCCATACTGTGATGCAGTATCCATCTGTCCTCTATGTGGCTTTTTCTTGGTACCCTTCATGTTAGTGTCTTTCAGGAAAGAGAGAAGTCTCTCCCTGAGCATGGTACCTAGGAAGGCTTTGTGATATACTGCCAGCTCCCCATGTGTATGCGAGCATCCATACCCCCATCATGACACCACTGGACAACAGGAGGTCTCCCTTAGGCAGAAACAATGAGTTTCCTGACATGACAGCCTGAGAACAAACAAGCCTGGCAGAAATCTCAGCTTGTGTCTAGGTATCATGTCTGTGTCTTGTACCAAATCCTGTAGACATATAGGAGACCCTTGCTGTGAGAATGTCTGCCCTCTTCCATGGCTATCCCTAGGGATATGTGTGGGCTTACAAGAGGCTCCAGTCTCCAGGTGGGGATTTTGATGAGCAGATTTCGTTTATCATGGAGGAAAGGCAAAAACTGCACTAGTTTCAGCAGAGCAGTGCTCACAGGTTGATCTGAAGAATGTATCTGGATAATTTTCCTTTCAGAAGCATCTCTCAGTGCGTATGTTATTTTCTATGTCACCTAGTAGTTTGTCACTGGCAACTGAAATCCTAGTCCACTATGAATCTGGGAGTGGATGAAATGATAGTCATAAAAACATCTGGCAAGTGATGGATCCGGGGTGCAGGTTGAGACCCTGTGGGGTAGGTGGGAGAGGCTCCTTGGATTACTTGATAGCCTCAGGGGTCACTGCCTGGGGCTTTGGGATGCTGGGGAAAGGCATCTAGGGATTGTACAACACTTATTGAATATTTATAGGGTGACTGTGGGGATGTGCAAGCCTTACAACTAGGGAAGAACCAGAGGTAAAGAAAGAGATGGATCAAAGTGAATTGAGAAAGAACAAGTGTGGGAAAACAGGTAAGAAGGGATAAAAGAGGCTAGGTGTATGTGAACAGGAATGGTAAGTGCACTTTTCCCAGTTGATTGAATATGTTTTGCATTCATACGCATGCATGTGGGTCAGACCAGCATCAAGGGGTGTCCTGCTCAACTAGGATTCCACCACATGGGGACTTATGTGTGTTTGTACAGGAGGGGCTCTGAATACCAGGAGCTGAAGTAGCGGTTTTAAGGCAGCCAGGGAGGCTGGGGGTCGAGGACCAGAAACAGCAGAGACTGTCTAAAGCCACTAACTGGAAGGAGAGGAAAACCACTATCAGGCGATATGTGTGCTTCCTATTCGGATAAGCAGTCAGCACCGGTTTGAAATAGAAGCTCAGCCTTGCTGCTGGGTGGATCTGGGGTCACAGAGCAGCAGCAGCCTCACACCTTTTGAGCTACCTCTTCAACACCTTTGAATGCTGAGATTATTCAGTAGTTCACTTGTTACCTGAATATTGGATTGGGGAATCATGCTTATCAGTGCTGCTTCAAAGAGGTTGGAAATCAGGATTAGCATTCCACATAATGTTGACAGTATAGATATGGACTGAAAAAAAAAATAGGACATAACTCAATAGGGTTGAATCTAAGGTATAACATATAAGGAATAAACCAGTTGCATAAATAACAGCGGGAAAAAATATAGATTTAAGTGGAAATAGACAGTAATACACAGACGTGGCATTAAGTGACAACCCACCTGACTACAGTACATGTAGGACTTTAAAGAGACATGATACACATCTTGTCCTTCATACAGAAAAAAAAAAAAAATCCTTGAACTACTGGACCCAATTTTAGACAGTGCATCTCAAAAAGAGGGTCCCTTACATGACTAGAGCCAAGAGAACTTGGGAGTCGTACAGTAGACTTGAAAACATGAACAAAATATTGGACAAATTGTGCTACTTTAGATTGGAGAAGAAAACTCCATTTAGAGATAGGGTAACCTTAAACACATAACAGGTTATAGTAAAGGGACTGTTTGGGCTTGATATTCTTGGACAGGCAGGAAAAATTTGATTGCCAATGAGAGACATGAAGATCCTGGACAGATCCACTGGAGAGCTACTAAGTTGGTCAAGGGCATGGAGTATCTCTCCTACAAGGAAAGGCTGAGGGACTTGGGCCTGTTCAGCCTCAAGAAGAGGCAACTGAGAAGTGACCTCTTTGATGTGTATAATTACTTAAAAGGATAGGCATCAAGAGGATGGAGCCAGGCTTTTCTTGGTGGTGTCAAGCAACAGAACAAGAGGCAATGGACAGAAATTGGTGCACAGGAAGTTCCACCTAAATATCATCAAGAATTTCTCTACTATGTGAGTGACCATGCACTGGAACAAACTGCCTAGAGAGATTTTGGAGTCTGACTCACTGGAGATGTTGAAGAATCATCTGGATTCAGTCCCATGCTGTGTGCTTTGAAATGATCTTTCTTGAGCAGGGAGGTTGGACCAGATGACTCACTGTACTCCCAACCTGACTGATTCTCTGATTGTGTGAGTCTGTGATTCTGTAAACCACAGAGGGAATAGAAACAGCAGGACAGGTGAGGTTGTAGGGCACACTCCAGTGTCCAGGCAGTCATCTACCATTGATGGCCCTAGCACGCTGCATTCCTCACAGCTTATTGTCCTTTGTAGACATCAAGGAGGGCACATTCCCCAGTCTACACATGCCATGGTTGGAAACACAGGACAGCTGTCTCTACCTTCACCAGAAATGTACAGACCACAGAGAGATTAGTGCAGGAAAGCATCAGGCCTCCCAGGCTTACACAGCTCTGGGCTCACAGTCAACTGAAAGTCATGCCTTCCTCTAAAACTCTGCCAATCTGATGCCTCATGGGAAAGAAAGGGCTATTGAAAAGAGCTACTAGCAAAAGAGAAATGCATGGAAGTGTTTGTTGCCTCCAGGCTTAGTATATAGGTCAGGTAAAAAGTACAGAATTACTAACCCTTTGTAAATAAGTAATTAGGGCACTTAATATAATTGAGTAGCATAATGAATAGTAGCAGTAGAAATGAATTAGAGAACATTTGTGTCCTTCAGAGAAATGCATAGGTATGCAAAAAGCATTTGCTGGTATGCGTTACCAGGTTTGTGAGTGAGAATAGTTATCAGAGAGAGACAGAAAAAAAATGTTATGTTTTCCACTCCAGTGTCCTGCTGGAGCAGATTTGGTTCCAACAATGCACTTTACAGTATTTTGTTACAAGAACTGTCAAAGGTGGGTGAAATATATACTTTTTAGACACAGGTCCAAGAGCCCCAGTGGATGTAGGCTGACAGAGTGCTGCTGAAGGCAGCAGGGGTATGCCAAGTTACACTGGCTGAATTAGCTAATGCATACTTGGGGCAGCACATCCTGTGCGCTTGTCCAAGCTCAGCAGATTTTTGCATCAGCCTCCAGCTCCCCCTCCATCACCTCCCCTCCTTTCAGTTTCCCCTGAGACTATCTCCCCTGGCTGTGTAATGGCATAGCATTTTCCTGCCACAAGAGCTGTTGTTATGAGTCAGTCTCTTAAAAGGATCATGAAGTGATTTGGTATCACAAGGAGAGAAACCCTTTAAATATCTAACGTGAGAATATTGGAAGTTGTTGATAGGTATCAGAGGGTTAGTGATAACTTCTGCAGGCTCAGTTGTGAAGATATGGTTTCTGGTATATAATTCATATTTTTAGAAGTTTCATACACCTAACTTGTGAATTACTATGGGAGACAAATATTCTTAAGTATAATCGTAAGGAAAGTAGAGTGTCTGGATATTTAGCCACTCCACCTTTTTCTATAATTCAAAATTACCTTTTTTCCTATTAATATTTCATCTCTTATACTTGCTGAAGGCCTAATTCAGCTGCTGTCCAAGTGTACAGCACACTATTCATGCTTGGCTGTAATCAATCCTGCATAAGGAAGGATGGGCAATTTGGTCCCAAAAGTGTCATTCTGGTGAAAACCCAAGATACGGTCATTTTACCTGAAGAAAGGTTATAGCTGGAGTTGCCTCTCAAGCCCTGGCCCAACCACTTGCACCTCCCTGGCCTGCTTACCAGGCCCACATGTTCTTCAGTGCCCAAGATGTATTTTATGTGCTTGTAGGGGTTTGAAAGGGGAGGGGGGTACAGGGGGGTGCTGGCAGGTTCTTAGAGGGAGCAGGGGAGGGGGGAAAGGGATCCCCGTTATTGGTATAAACCCTGTTTTTTTCAGGTTTTTTTCGCTCACTCCCTTCCCCAACTCACTGTTGGTTCTCTGCGGGACAGTTTAACTCCAGCACGGCCCCGGCGCAGGGTATGCGGGACCGGGGCGAGACCCGGAGCTCACAGTGCTTGTAGCGGGGCTGGCTCCGGGGGTGTGTGGGGCTGGCTCCCGGGAGCCTGCGGTGCTGGGACAGGGGGTGCGGGCTTCCCCCCCCGCCGGCGCCTGCAGGCGGCGGGGCTGGGGGGAGCTTGGCGCACAGCCCTGGCCCGGCCGTGCAGGTGGCAGCAGGGGGGCAGGTTAACACCCCCCCCACCCAGCGCATGCGGGCGGCAGGGCCGGGGGGAGCTCGGCTGGTGTCGGCGGTGGGCTCTGGCGGTAGCCGCAACCCGCAGGTCCCTCCCGACACGGAGCGGCC
>VXBA01001221.1:210196-226358 GCA_013399895.1 Serilophus lunatus
TACTCCCAGGCCTCGCGGCTTGACTCCGCCCATCCCCCACCGGCATCGGAGCCACATGAGCACAACTACAGGTTGAAAGCTTCCCCAAATAACATCCCAGGTTGGGGGGAGAACCTTTCACTGTGTTGTGTTTTACAGACTTCAAGGGCTGGGAGTTGGCTACCATCAGAGGGAGGGAGAGAGAAGAAGGAAGCGGCTTTCCCTTCCCACTGCTTCTCCTGGGCCAGCCTGCCTGGCCTTTGAAAGCAGTTCCCTTATTCTTTCTTTTTTTCTTTTTTTTTCCCTTTCACGTGGTTTTTGTTGGGTTTAATTCTGTGTTAAGTCTGGGACTCCCATAAACTGTTTGCTTTTTTTCCTTTGGTTAAGTCTCAGAAAAATAAACTGTTTCCTGTTAATTCTGTTCATTCTTCTCGTCACTGTTGAGAGTGCCCCCTAGTTAATAGACTGGTGCTAAACCACCACAGTGCTCGTCTTTAATATAATTCTCTAGGCTAACATACATAATAGTGATTTATTTTATGTATAATCTTCTGTGCAAACTACAATTAGAGATTTCTGTGCTGTCCAGCAATTCAGCTGTAAAGCACAGGAGTAAATAATATCTGCATGAGCGAGAAATTAAGAGGTACAAGTAAGGGAGAAAATACGTGTTTTCAGATCAGATTTAAAGAGAGATGGGAAGTCAGTGAGGCATATAAATGTATTTAATCTTCATAAAGGCACTTTTGCTCATGAAGGATTTTACCAGTTATTAGAGTTACTCCTTTAAGCTACAGAGTATCAAGACTGCCTGTGTCTTGGGCTGCAACCAGTCATCACGCAACACCATACATCCTGGGGTTTTGCACTGCCAGAAGCAAAAGATTTGAGTGCCAAGAAGGATATAAAAGAGATGCAATTTAGGGCAGAAAACCCTCCCTTGCTGCGTCTCTTCTATCCTGAAGATGCAGTCTCATCGTTGGGAATGGTCCCTAGGAGAATGTTGCTACCCTGATCTCTTTGGTCTGGTCTCTAACAAGTTAGCAGGCAACTGAATGCAGCAGCTCAAGTCGTAAAGATAGGGGAACACTCAAACTGGTGTTGGAAGTATGTATGTATGCACATAAATCAGGTATGTGAGCCCTGAAGCATATATGGAACTTTAGAAGAAAAAAAAATTTCTACAATTCAAATAATGACAACTCTATTTTTTAAAAAAATCTAGGTTATCTGAGGTTTATTTTAACCAAGCTTAAAAGCCAAATAAAATCATATGATGAAATAAAATTAAGCCTGCTAATCACAACAGCATTTAGCAAACAGCTTGTTTTGTAAACAGGGTGGATAATTCGTATCTGACCCATAATATTGGTTTAAAAGGAAAGACTAATTTGATTTAACAAAGAGCTAATTCAAGACATTTGTGAATACAAGTAGGATTGTTTCATAAAAGTTCCCAAAGGAATTAGTACTTTTTTCTTTCTTGAACTTTTAGCTGAATATTGGCTTAAGTATTTCAGGACTAGGTTAAACATTGTTCAAAACCTACCTTTCTAAAGCTCTCCATCTCCTAGGTTTTTACTGTCAAATCTTTATGCTTCTAAGTAAATGAGATGTCTTTGAACTGCTCTTGTTGCATGGTTTGTTTTTGTGCTTTTATAGGTTAAGAGCCTCTGCATTCACATTTAACTGTGCAGGAAATGTATTATTTTCCCTGAAATGGGCTCAGACAAGTGCTTTCTGTTCTCCCAAGTCTGGAGTCCCTCAGGTATTTTGCCCTTTAAATAATTCCTCTAAATGAATGAAAAATGCCTTTTAGCTTCCCAGCCAACAGGGCTGGTGAGATAGTCTGGAGGGATTTAGGCATAGTAGTTTCCCTTTAACCTGTACTCTGTCCTCACCACCCTTGGTTCTCTAAGTACAGGAGAGGATGGTATCCTGGCTATTCATAGAAGCCACTGCCAATGCCATGGGGCTTTGAGCACTGCCAACATGTGTGTTTAGACACCCATTTTCTGCTTTGTTTTTCCTCCTTACACTAGGACAGCCCACGAGACAGATGATGAGCCCTCTCATGAGCCCAGATTCTTGGCAGGCTTGCTTCTGCTGTGGGCTTTACAGCTCCTGACTTCTGCAATCCCTTCAGTGCTCTCAGCAAGCAGCCTGCCTTTCCCTCTGGCACAGCCTGCAAGGAAAGTGTAGGCTACAAGCTTGTCCAGGCAGGTGCAAAATTCACACAGCGATATGCATTCAACCCCTCTGGGGACCAGAGATCTGTTTACAAGAACCACATAAATCTCTAGTTTTTCTTATCAGCCTGGCTACAGCTGCTGTGCCTGCTCTTGCCATACTCCCTCCTTGTGGGGTGTGGAGAAGGGGGGATGTGAAGTAAAGTGATGGGGGATGCTAGCCCATGTGTGTCTGTCTGTGCACGTGATGGTGGGGGCAGCACAGGGATGCAGCTATTAACAACATGGCTGCTGCGCAGAGGGCTTTGATGTTCCAGTGATTTACCCAGACAGTGTGATTTGATGCAGAAAGCTGTGCCTCACCTACTTCATGCTTTTTTAGGCACTTTCCCAGCTCAGCTGTGCATGGTTCAACAGACTTTGAACCCTATTAAATGCACTCTCTGGTCCTTGCCTGTCAATTGAGTTGCTTCTCTAGTGCTGCTCTCCCTATCTACAGCTAGCAACAGACCTTGCCCTCTTCAAAAATTATCACGTGAGTGTGACCTACAGTGATTTTAAGTGAAGTTCTAGTGCTGCCAGCTATTCTATATCTTTCTTTTACTGAGAAAGCAGGCAAAAATCAGGTGTGTTCACCAGGTGTGTTAAACCTGCATTTTCCTTCCCTTCCACAAAATAGCCTAAAACCCAAACCTTCAATTTATCTCCTTACCTATAGATATACTGAGAGAGAGATATTATTGGTTGCAAACTGTTCCTATCCTGCTTAATTTGCCTTGGACCAGTGTGTAGCATTCTGTCTAAATTCAAGGCTATGCGAGCTGGCTAAGGACAAAACGCCATACTGCCAACCTCTCTCCCTCATAGCTGTCCCTGGGATAATAAGTTTTTTGTTCCTAATGTGCAAAGATGAAGATAGAAAATAGGAAGGAGCTAGGAGACTGCTGAGGCCCCATCCTCCTCTGCCTGGGTAGTCTCCAGTTTGCTCTGGCATTCCCCAGTGTCCCTGTGTCAGCAATCATCCATGGATTGTATGCTTTCCATTTCTGAGGGGCTGAGATTTGTGTTACAGGGTCTGTCATGCCCTACTAAAATTTATATTTTAAGTAATGATAAGATAAATAATTGATGATGCTTATTCTTCTTCCTATTACAGGCATGTCTCAGTTTGGGAAAATTTGAAAGGGCAGAGACCTCAGACTGAAATCTCTTCCCTCAGATTCAATATCCCTGGTTTCTCTAATACAGAGAAAGAGACCAAATATGCCTGAATGCAAGTGAAAAGTAATTCTTTACCAAGAAGAAATGTTAATAACAATAATGATAAAACTGGGTCGAACCAACCAAAGAGAAATTTCCCAAATCCTGCACTCCAGGTCAGATCAAGATGGCAGCCAGCCTCCCCTGCTCAGCAAAAGCACATGTGGCACAGGATAGAGACAAGACAGCCACCCTTCCACATGGTTTGCCTCCCCCACACCCAGAAAGCCTGGCAGGCAGAGTTCAAGGGTCAGCGCTGGCAGGAAACAGCGGGTAACTGGGATTCAATGCCAGCAGATACTCGTGTGGCACTGGAGTGAGGCGGCAGTGCTGGTTCAGGCACCTGCAGCAGGACTGTGGACCCTTCAGGACACTGGAAGGATCCACAAGGCACCTGTTGGATCCATCAATGAGACATAGTTGTTGCCATTTCAGAATTTGTTGGTTGAAGTGGTTGCAGTCTGGATCCATTAAGGTGGTGATGGAAGCCTCAGGTGGGGAGGGCAGCCTTGAAACCCAGGTTCGGGTGGGAACATGTCCAATACCTCCCCTGGGGTGGGAACTTTTACAGTGGATGATGTAATATTGTGAGTCACGGATACTTTGGGAGTCTTTGACACCTTCTAAGACGTTGGAGTTGTGGCCCTTATGGCTCATCAACAAGAGATGAATACCTTCGGGCTTGGCGTGGATGTTCCAGGGAGTTATCACAGCTGAGTCATTTGTGCAAGGAAAAAGAAAGGCTACCCCACGTCTAAGGGTTTGCTTCTTTCTTTGTCTTGTTTAACATCCAGCTGTAGCCTCAGATATCTGATGTGCTGTTTTCAGCGCCTGGCCTGGGTGGCCACTCTGCACATTGTTAGCAAAACACACTGAGCCATTAGCACCAGTAGTCCAGTCTCTACAGCAACTGGGCAGTCACTGCAGGGGTCAAATGTTTGGTCCTTAATCACTATCAGTTCAGTCTCTTCAAGGAAAGCATAACACCAAAAAGCAAAAAAAAAGGCATATTTGGAGAAAAGAGAAAAAAAAATGTGGATACCAGAATTTTTGTGTAACGAGGCCAATGCAATATAAACATTCAAAAAGACCTAAGCAAAGTCATTTAGTGTGAGAGAACTACATCAAAACTTGACATGAATTGTCCAGTGAGACTAGAAAAGGAATTGAAGACTCACTTCATATGTGTGTAGGTTTTACCTCCAAAACGAAAAACGAACAAGCCCCACATGTTAATTCCTTTTTTTCTCTTTTCTTTCTTTTTCTTTCTTTTTCTTTCTTTTTCTTTCTTTTTCTTTCTTTTTCTTTCTTTTTCTTTCTTTTTCTTTTTCTTTTTCTTTTTCTTTTTCTTTTTCTTTTTCTTTTTCTTTTTCTTTTTCTTTTCTTTTTCTTTTTCTTTTTCTTTCACAGCTACAAGATATTAGTGCTAAGTGAAAATACTGTTCATGTGAGAACAAGCAGGAACCTTTTTTAAGTTCCGATAACTAGTTCATTTGAGATGCACAACAAATGCCAAAAGAAAGCAATTTTTCGTCAGGAAAATTCCTGTTGAGGGATCTGCAGTATTTATTCTTTTGACCATGGTCACTCTTTTAAATCATGTATGTTGCAAAATAAAGTCAAGAGCACTTTTGTCTACTGCTTTGACATATACCATTGCTTGTCCACCCCATAAAATGCTAGGTCGGTCAGAAGGACACAATCGTCCTCTGCGATCCTCTCAACTTTGTTTCTTGTGGAGGACACTGTCTTTCTACGTAGTGAAACCAGAGGAAACCGGAGTTTGCATTACTCTGTCTCGTGTTCCTGTGATAAAACAAGTTTTGCGTTAACCTATCAGTGATGTCAAAAATACCTTCTAAGGGGTGTCTTTTTAAATTTATTTTTTTTTATTTTCCTGGCTGCAGGTTTTGGGAAAGGGGAACATGAATAATACGAGCTCTTTGGGTCTGAAATGACTGGTGCACTCCCAGCCCCTTTGGCA
Source organism: Serilophus lunatus (assembly GCA_013399895.1). Taxonomy (NCBI): domain Eukaryota; kingdom Metazoa; phylum Chordata; class Aves; order Passeriformes; family Eurylaimidae; genus Serilophus; species Serilophus lunatus. The sequence goes on from VXBA01001221.1 coordinate 215,609, forward strand.
GGCACTGCTGTCGCATTTGGGGACTGGAGCTGCAGCTTCCTGTTTTTTGAGGAGCCCTTGTATCAAAAGCAGAAGGTTGAGTCTCTGCCTTGTTTTAAATGACCTGACACAATAGGCCCGTGTGGTTGAAGAATCTTCAAATGTAAATGTTTCCATAAATAAGTAATAGAATAAGAAAATATAATGAATAACCCTCTTAATGGCAAAGGCAACTGCAATTTGCAAATGAAGAATTGCTTTACATGTCTCTGAAAAATACCATTATATTTAAAACCCCCCAACAAACCACCTTGTTTGCATAAACTCAATTAAAAGATGATTTTCTGTTCAGTGCCACGGAAGGCACTGAAGGCTCAGCGTAGGGGCAAGGCTGAGGACAGGGAAAGTGGATTCTGCTCTTGACTTGGCTCTTAATGGGGTTTAAAACCTGAACTAAGTCACTTCAGCTCTGCTTTGCTTTCCACCTCCTTGGATTTTTGACCTTCATGAGTACAGCTTTGATATAAACTACAGCACCTCAGCAGAGCTCTGCACATTTTAAGTATTGATCATTAAGTGACCTCCACCTGGCCCTTGGTAAATCGCAGACCATTAAGTTGTCTGGTGGCCTCCCTGTGCATCCTGCAGGTGAAAGAAGGTGTCAGCGGGGCTGAGCTTTCTCACATCCCAAAGGCCGCATCCCAGCAGCTTCACAGCATCCAACCCAGGCTCTGCATGATGCAGATGTGTGGGGCCCCTGCTCTGACATCCCTGGCAGCTGGACTGCGTCCTTCAACAAGGACAATCACCTCACTTCCTCTCCTGCGTGCACTGACGATGACACCACTGTGTTTTCCTACAGAGACATGGCTCATATTACCTTTCTACAAGGTGGGGTGCACACTGAGCCTGTATGGCATGTGGGAGCCAGCCTTTCCTTGCATCTCACCTGAATTACCCAATTCTGGTAGTGGGTTCTTGCATAGCAAAAAATCATCGAAATGTGGTGTTTAGCTCAGCTCATTCAGCAGCCACAATCTGTCCTGCCTGCTGTTTAGTGCTGAGTGACCATTACAGCATCTGCAGACACAGCCATTGAAGATTGACTAAAATCAAATTAAATAATGTTCGCCCAAGACTCAGTCCTGTGAGAACTCTCTGGAGCCCCATTATTAAGCACGCTTTAGGGTCTACCAGCTATCCAGTTTGTAATTTTCTTCAGGAACAGTTAATGCAACATTGTTTTGGAACCAAAACATCCATGTCTAGAATTTACTCATGTTTGAAAATCACAGAATCATAGAGTTGTTTGGAAGGACCTTAAAAGTCATCTTGTTCCAAACCCTTGCCATCCTGGAGGACAACATCTGTAGATGGACCTTAGCCTACATCAGAACTTGGTCTCAAAGTAAAACCTCTTTCCGTACTCTTATTGCTCTCAGAAAGACAAGTGAATGTAAATATGCTGGGTGGTCATACCAGGTTTGCTAACAGTCACAGTGGTCTTTGCAGTGCTTGGAGGCCTTGGTCTGACCTAAGAGATGCTGAAGGCTTGACAAATACTGATGTCAGCCCTTCCAGAGACACTCAAGACATGAAATGTGTTGCCCATGTCTGTGGACAGGGCAGGTAAACCGGCAGCACAGCCAGGTGTGATAGTCAGTGGAAGCTGTGTGGGACACACAGTGGTGGAGGTATGAGGTCAGTGGACATGCACATTGCAGCAAGAGCCTGCAGACAGTGTGAGAGCAGTGCAGGAAGAGGAGTGTGAACCTTACTTGCTTGTCTTATGCTTACAGTGTAATTAGGACTACATAAATGTTTTTGCTGTTAACAAACATGATGATGACTGTTGTATCAGAAAAATCCTCCTGGCCGTCTGCCTTCTAGGTGTTTGCACTTATATATCACTCTCCATTAAAATGGTCTGCAGTAAGTGCTGGGGGTGTCAGAGCTGGGTGATGAAATTGAATTAATTTGAATAACTGAATAAGTTTTAGATCTTGGACTGACAGCTTGTTCATGCACATCTTAAATGCCTAGCAGCAGCATAATTTGCATTACCCAGCTATGGCCGTTCACAGTGGCACGGCTGTACGTGGCTGCTGCTTGCTTTTAACCTTGCTGCCCTCAGGAACCCTGCCTTTCAGGGACTTGGGGAGACACAGACTCAAATGGTGTAATTGCAAACAAGCAACTTAAATCTTTTTCTCTCTCTCTTTCTCTCTTCCGCCCTTATTTTTTTTTTTTAATTTAATTTAATTTGAAAGACTTGAGTCGCCTGAAAAGTTTCTCAGGTACAGAACAGTGTTAGTTTACCCAGGGACAGTGCTATTCCTTGCAGAAAACAGCATATATTCATTCTGATTCTGCCCTATCCTGCACAGCACAGGCAGGATGTCGAGGATGGGAAAGTTTCATAAAGGACTTTTGTACATCTCATTTTGAAATCTGCCGTCAGCAGATGAAACAAAGACCAAGCAAGCAGATTTTGAAGAAATATTTAATAATTTATGATGTACTTGGCACTTGCATAGCACCTTTCATCCATGGCTCTTAAAAGACTTCAGATATGTCAATAAGTGATAAAAACAGAATAATGTATTTTTATAATAAAGTCATTTTGCATGTCCATAAAGAGGAAGAAATTACATTTCTAGAAAGATGAATTGTTTTGTCAAAAAAAAGGAGTCTGTAAGAAAGTGGGACAGAAATCTGTTTCCATCTCTTCCTTGTAAACCTTTTGAGGAAATACATAGCTTTAGGCAGAAGAATAATTTTATACTTTACCAAAAATACCTGCTTGACTAGCACTTATCAATGGTGCTTGTAAAGCTTGCTGAACATGATAAGATACTTGTCCTCCTCTCAGTAGCCTGCTAGCTGAAGGGAGTTTTTTTACCTCTCTATGAAGCAGCAACCTGAAGCCTCTGTGAATAGGCTTATTTGCAAATGTTTTTCTTTTCTATGTGCCCAATATATAAGAAATTGTCAGTAAAGTCTTTTTTCCCCCAAATCCTATACAAGTATTGGATGACCATTAAAATAAGAGCCACCATAATCTCAGTCTCCCCCAGAGTTTTGCTTTTTTTTATAGAGTCTATTATTTTTCTCCATCATCTGAAGTATATCTGGGCAAGTATATGAGGTTTTGCAGCCAGAATTTCCAATAGGTTTTTCAACTTACAGTTTAGACTTTAATAAGGCATAAGGCAGCACATAGGCAAGTCTGGGGCTCTAAGTACGGTATTGCCCAGCAGTGTGCACAACCCAGAATGAATGGTTTCAGTTGGTGCTGCTGTGTCCTATAGAAATATCCTTTAACATAAGTTCATCAAATGGAATTGTGGGGGATGTAGCTACGAAGGTGGGTTCAAAAAAGTCCAAAAAATTCCAAATGGCTTTCAGTGATATTTTTTGACTATTTTACTGTAATCTTTTACCCTTAGTAGAGGATAATAAAACCACCTGACTCTGGCTTGTGCATACTACTACTGCACATCTAATGAAATGAAAACTAAGAAATTAAATTAAACTATTCAAAAGGAGAATTCTTTAATGCATAAAGGTCTTCAAAATAGAATCTTTCATAAAGTACTTACCATTAGAAACACTGTTATTCACCAGCACTTACCTAATAGTGGCATCTGCTATGTTGTTCTGATAAGCTATTCTGAGCAGTTGAGTTTAACTCAACAGCACTTGAGTTTTAACTATGGTTTCTTGGAAGATGCATAGTTTTTAATTGCATAACATTACCTGCATTAATGGACATAGTAGGATCCGGGTAAATGTGTACTTGCACTTAGGGCTGACCATTATTTTCCACTGCTAGAAGTTGTTTGCTGCTGTTTAGTGTCACCAGATTTTGTCCAGCGGGAAGTCAGTGACTTCAGCCAGGTGGGTATTATGAATGGATGCTGCTTTGGAAGTGCCAAGAGCCATGGTCTCTTGCACATGGTCATGTGCAGCCACAGTGAGGCAGCTTCTCCCTCCCCCATCTGAAGGCCTCTGACACCTCATTTTGGAGTTTCAGATGTGCTTTGCAGCAGTGAAAGCTTTTGGAATGCCATGGGGGATGGCATTAAGGTGGTGTTAGCTTAGTGAAAATTGTTTTCACACTTACTTAAACACACACTTTGGGAGATGCGTAAATATATGACCTGAATAAGTTTGTAAAAACAAATCTTCTTGATGCTTTTATGTGCAGGCAGACAAGCTTACTATATACTTTACCATGTGGCTTTGCATTCCACTTTTGCTATCTTGGAAGTTTGCCTCCCTTTCTTTATGTGTTATTTGTCTCAATTCTTTCTTCAGTTAAGAAAGACTACTTTTATTTTTCTTTTAAACACTCAGTGTTTTAAAAAGCCACATCAAAATATTGAACTATCTAATAGTAGAGGCCAGGCTTTTCTCAATGGTATGCAATGACAGTACAAGCATCAAGAGGCACAGGCGGAAACAGAAAATCTTGTTCAAAATAAGAAAAAGCATTTTTTACTGTGGGGGTGATCTAATGCTGGAACAGGTTGCCAAGACAGCTTGTGCTGTCTTTATCCACGGAGATACTTGAAAGCCAAGTGGACATGGTTCTGGGCAGCCTGCTGTAGCTGACACTGCTTGATCAGGGGCATTGGATGGGATTGATATCTGCAGATACCTTCCAGTCTCAGCTGTCCTGTGGTCTGTGAGTATATCTGGATTCTGTAACATGCAGAGATATACATTAAAAATTATGACTTCATTATGTGGTCTGAGGACTTGGGTGTAGTTCCACCAGTCCGTGCTGCTGGCCAGAAAAGTTTGGCTAACCTGTATTGGGGGTCTGTTTCAGTTCTCCAGTGCTTCCTGCCTGGCACAGCTGTGGTCATAAATGGATCAAAAATATCCTGAGATAAGAAGAAGGAGGAAAAGGATGTGGTCCACTGTCAAGTTACTGCGATTGAAGACCTTCCAGGCCTCCTTGGCAGAGCTGCTGGTGGGGATGGCAAGCCGCCTTCTCCCCTGCCACAGTGCTGAGGGGCAGACACCACAGGAAAAGCAAGCAGGAAAAGAAAGGCACTGCCGTGTGCACATGGCATGTCATGCTGGTCACTTCAGGGAGCCACTTCACCTGCCAGGCCTTCCTGCTACTCTCTAGCCAGGAGAACAGAACAGCTCTGGGAAAGGGACAGTAGGCAAAATAGCTGTATGTAGCACTGGCAATGGCTTCCACTTAAAATAAAATTAAACACATACAAACCCTCCATAGATAAACAGAAAGGCTAAGTGAACAACATCAAACTACCGTGACACCAGTAGTACAGCTGATGACTGATTACAGAGGTGTCTCACTGACGCCCAATTACAATCTAGTGTTTAATCGCTCCTGGCCAGCATCAGCCCCCTAGGCAGGAGGCAGCTAGCTGTCTGCAGTCCTCATTCCTCAGAGGAGTAGGGAAAAAACCTTTTCTGGCTCCGTGGGTTGTTTGTCTTCCGCACGATTTGGAAACAAATCAGTCATCATTTTTATTGCTATAAATGTTACACTTTCTTTTGTCCTTTAAGTGAGGTAACCTTTAATTAGCTGCATGAGTTAGACCACACCATCTCTCTTAAATTCTACTCTCATAAAATTATTTCTTTTGTAGGAAGGCAGAGGGTTTTCCAACCCCATCTACTCCTACCCTACTCATGCAAGAGCCTGCTGCTGCAATTCCCCCAAGCCATGACATTGTTTCCTTCCTTCATACTTCATTTCTGAGGCATAGGTGAGGTCTCTGAGACTCCTGGGCGCCTTGATGTGCCTTACCCCAGAGGCAGACCTGCTCCTTGGGAGGGAGCCCTCTCTTGCATCCACCACCCCCAGGCTGCAGCATTGGGGCACTTTCACAAATCCCCACTGCTGTGAACAAGCTACAAGTTACTGCACCAAGACGTGAATATTAGTAGATAATTTGTTGTTGCATAATATCAAGATAAATATTCCTTTTTAATAAATATAAAATATATGTAATATATTGTAATATGCCTTAGATATCACACATGCAAACCACATGAATATTTATATCTCTATTATTGTATATGATATATGTGTTTGTGTGTACACACACACACACATATATATATATATATACACACACACACCAGTAAAGTTGAAGTTTTATGATCTGTTTCCTGCAGGAGGGTTTCTGAAAGCAGAAATCCCATCATACTAGAAGCATCCCATTTGCCTGCCTGTTCTTTGGCAGCTGGCCATGCTGTTAGCATCCAGGTAGTGCCAAGAGCAGGGTGGGAGCCGTAGTACACATCAGGCTGGTGTGAACTGGTTGTGTACAGCCTAGCACCCACAGGTGAACCTCACCAGAGAAGGCAGTGACGTGCTCTGCAGACACCTCCCTGGAGCAACCCATGGCCTTTGCCCCCTTGGGCAGCACTTTGCTTTCTTTACTGCTCTTACAACAGTAGCTTCCCCTTTTATTCTTCTTCCACCCTATGAGAAGGTTCAGTTTTTTTCCTGTCTCTTTTTGCTTGAAAAAGGAATACCTCTGTGCCTGCCCTATTTGTAATTTCTTGACAAAAGAGTGTTCTTTTCTATTCAAACCCTTTTCCTTTTTTTCTGTTTCTGCCATCAAAATCTGTGGGCTTCTGGAGGTATGCCTTTCCTCAAACCTGCCAGTTAAACCGGGCAGTTCAGAGGCGAACGTGTATGACAGTGACCTGGGACCTTGTGAATGCCCTTGTTGCTGCCCCTGCTGCTGGTTTGCAAGTAGCTTGGGAAAAAATGGCTTCAGTCCTCACTTTGCCTGCTGATAAAATGGGTCATCCAGCCTATTCTCCTGCATCAAAGTAGTTCTGGTAGGGCAGGTAACATGATAAGATGGAAAGGAGAGAGAAAAGAAGGATATAAAAAGGAGCAGCCTGAATCAAACCCATTTTGAAATACATGACTGTTCCCTGCATTTTCCAAATCAGGTTGAATCACCTGTGGCTGGATAGATAGACTTCTCTGGGCTGGAAGGAAGCAAGAGCCACTTTTGTGCAACAACCACAGGGGACTAGGAGCATTCTTGCCAGTAGCTGATCCTTGCAAGTCATACCCCTTCCTGCAGCAGTCATATTTTGCAGTACCAACTGCAGGAACTGGAGTGACTCTCTGGAGTTCCCCTTCCCATGGGGCAAAGGCTGCACAGACAGGCCAAATCTATCTAAAGCACTGCCTGGATGATCAGTGCTAACGATCAGCTAATGACAGCTGTTCATTTTAATTTTTAAAGCAATGGGAAAAGCCCACATACATCTTTTTCTAGGTTTGTGGAGAGTTTGTTCTTCCTCTTACATGACATACTCACAGAATCCAAAGACGGCAAATTGTTTTTTACTGCTTTTAGACCAACCCTATCTATAAATTCCTTCCTGGCATTATAGAAGCTAGTAGTTCAATCTTTAGGTAGACTTGTTTTTCATACTTTCATTAAGAAATTAAAATGAACAAAAGAAACCCCTACTGAGTTGCATTTGTTATACAAAATGGCGTGTTCATTTAAAGGCGAATATTCTGAAGTCTATTTAGTTTTCTGTATTCTGTCTGTCAGATAAGGTCTTGTATCATCTGTGATTATGGGTGAGACTGGACAGTCTAAATAACCTATGTGTTGAGCAGATTACCCTGGGGCACAGAGTCAAAACATTGGCACTGCAGGCTGTCCACCTTATGATTCCTTCATTTCAGAAAGCCCCTGCCTCAGACTCAGGTTTCTCTGCATTGACTAATATTCTGTACAACTTACACTGGTAATTGTGCTTGTCTATATGGTGTTTTTTAACTTTAAATGCAGGTGTACTAGAGTTAGGAGATATTTAAACATACAAATTACACTAAAAGAGAGCTATTGGAATGTAGGTGTGAATTATTTAAATCTTCATTAACTGGGCACTCTAAATAAAGTGTTTAGGACAATGAGAAAATGGGATACATATCTACACAGAAAGTCTTTATATAAACATAGTGCATCAATGTGGGCTTATTTATGTGCTGATCTTAAAGATAAAATCTCAGTTAAATGCATTTTAATCCTACTAGTACAGCAGAGCCAGGACAGCAGAGGATGAACAACACAGTGTTACAGGCTGCAAGACCCAAGCCCTATTCCTTTATCCTTGATGTTTCTGGTGTGCCCCTAGGTACCACAGAGAGCAACCTGTATGTCCACACAATTAGTGGGACATGAACAAGGACTGTGGAAGCAATGCTGAGTCTGCAATTTACCTTCATCAGCATGGCACTGCTTTACACCTGTTCAGCTTTGTCAGGTAATTCCTTTAGGTTTATTGGCTGGGAGGGCAGTTGTGCTTATGGAGGATGAATGCCTGTCTGCCTTGGGTTAGAAACTCAGCACCATTCTTAATACTGGTGGCATATTTTCTTCTGGAGGGACCTTGTGGCCCTGCCCAGAAAAGCAGTTGTCCTGGCACAGTTTTAAAACAGGGAGCTCACTGGACGAAATTGTGCTTAAAGTTGAGGGTTTTTCTACATCAGCATCTGCACTGCCAGCAGGAATTTACTCCAGCTCTTGCAGAATGCACACCTGGATCTAAATACTGCTCTCTCCATTACCTGACAAATTCAGTAATTCTCCAATGCTCACATTACTGCACCAACAGTAAATGTCAGCCCTAATCTTTCCTGCTGCTTGGAGTATGTAGTGCTTATAAAGATGAGCTAACCTCTCATGACTTTGTTCTGTGAGGTTTTCCCCATTTGTCAGCTACCTGCAGCACAGAAATGCTCCAGGGACCTTTCCCAGGACCACATCCAGACACATTATCATGCACACTCCAACTTGCCACTGTCCCAGATTCTGCTCGAGGCACAAAAGACCATCTGCTGCAACAAAATAATAAAATTTAGTAACTGAGGTGGGGAGGCAGCACTAGGAATCAGTGTATCAGGTGCGCTATCTCCCAAAGAGTCTGGTTAACAAGGTTTGGCTGAGTGAGGTTGCTGGGGACAGGCAGTGCTGCCTCTGTCATCTATGAATGACATACTGCTTAAATGAAGTGCAAGTATTTCTGAAACACCTGCTTGCCTTTTCTCCAACCCAGGCAAAGGGAGTCCTATGACCTAATTCATAGCCCTGAGTTGAGAACAAAGACCTTGGGAAACTATGAAGACAGGACCAACAGCAATCGTTAACAGGATGCCGAAGATAGGCCTGGGTATCACCCACCTATAATCAAGGACACACCTGCTTCTGAGAAGAGGGGACCAGCTTGGTTGCCCATCAATGGAGATGGGCCTGGGTAGCACACATTGATTAAATCAGAGACACACCTGGCTGGGTGAAACTTGGGGTGGAGACTGGGAGGAGACTGGGCGGTCTGTTTCTGGAATTTATCTGCATTTACTCCGCCTATTTTGGGAAATACAGTTTTGTATGTACTTAAGGCACTGCAATGGAGAGGGAAGTAAGCAAGTGTGACTTGGATTTATCCCCTTTGCTTCGCAGCTGCTAATAAACCTACCTGCTTCATAACTTTCACGAGTTCCGAAGTTTGATTTCCGCAAAACAGCCCCAGCCCTGTTCAAGGCTTTCATCCAGTGGTGGTCTCTTGCAAAGTAACTTCTGGACATAGCACTAGGCAGAATTGTGCAGGATGCAGCTGGGAGGATGATAGACACATTAGTAGCCCTTCATAGGGTCATGTATTGTCTAGCCAAGGACTTCAGAATATTGAGATCTTCAGCATATTGAGATCTTGAGAATAGTCATGGCTGGGGAAAGATTCCGCAGTCTTTAACACTTACAGGAAGTGCAACTAGTGTTGTGTCAGTATTAGCATCTATGAGAGCAGTACAACTAATGAAAGGCCATAAAGTTAGGTAAATTCATAGTTCCCTTTTGTTTGGATAAACAGCTGAATTGTCCCAGTTAGGAACTTTGCATTTCTGGGGACACACTACTTGCACATAGACAAGGGCAAAGTTCTTGTCTTAGGTGGGCAGATTATTAGCCTTTCATTTAAAGGAAGATCAGACATGACATCCAATATGTGTCTGATTTTCCTGTACTACACATGTCCAGATCTCTGACAGCATTGCAGGCTGTTTACTTCTGCTTTAATCCCACCAATTTATGTTTTATAATATAGGCTCCACATAGACGCGAAAATACACTGGGTCAGGCACGAAGACTATCTGAAACCTGAAATTTGGCTCTAAGCAAAACTTTTCCTTACTCTGAAACAGTGCTACAGATGAAAAGACTTGGTTTCTATCAACACTTTTCTGTTTAGAGAAGAGATTTGACTATCAAAGAGGAAAATGTCCTTCAGACTGTAGGTTGTTGTGTAGGTTGTAGGCTTATTCTCTTCTTGTGATACCATCAAAAGGTAAAATTGGCCAGTGACACCATACACCACACCAAGAAGCAGGTCAGGAGAAACACACACAAGTCCTTGAACTTGCACAAAGAGGTATCACATTACATATTGCAGTGTTTCCTAGGAAACCATTTTAGTGTAAAAGGAACCTTTGTCTCTTGCTCTTTGTAAAATTGTTTGAACCACCATATCTCATAAAAGGTTGTTTCACAGACAATTTATGCAGCATTTAATAAAAGATCAATCTGCAGTTTGTTGCACCATAAGCAATATCTTTATCAGCAGTCTGAATACTTTAGATTGTATTTGTTGAGAATTGACATGTTTATGTCATAATTTCCAAAAGTCAGAGAAACAAAATAGTCTAGTTTTCTTTTAATTTCATTTCTTCTCTTCTCCACCCACC
>VXBA01001221.1:226377-347655 GCA_013399895.1 Serilophus lunatus
CCACAAAAAAAACCCCAAAGGCATAAATTGGTTTTGCAGTCTCTTATCAGTACCTTTATACTAGCATGTTGGCTGAAGCAAAAGTACATTTTGCTTTTTTTTAATCTTTGAACACAGAGGCAGCTGCAACAGGATTTCCATAATCATGGCTCTTACACCCTGGTGTGGGATACTGTGTGGTGGTGCCCATGTGGTCATTGTGTGACCTGCTAGCCCAAATCCAGCAGGTTAGAACAAAGGACTCATCTGCCCTATCTATATACTTGAGCCTTTCACTCATGCAGGCTGAGCCCTTTGGCTGTGCAAAGTGCTTTCTCAAAACAGGGCAGTTTCCCAGCTGATGTTGGCAAAGTGTTTTGCTGTGCAGCCAGATTGCTCTGGAGGGTGCAACCATCCCAGTCCTGCTCTGCAGATGGGGATAAATATCCTGAATACTAGGGCAAAGCTTGCAGGCCAGTGAAAGAAATATATTTCCACTGAGCTGTTTTTCCAGTTATCCTCTGTTATTTATAATTTTTCTTTAAATCCAGCACTCAGCGTCTCCTGTTTCATAAGGAGGACAAATGTGAGCGCTCACAGGGTCTCCACCACTACTAGCAAGCTACCCTGTGCTTTCCCTGCACTTTGCTTAAGGAACTGACCTAATGAGTTTTGTTCCCTCCTGTAGTTCTTGTCATTTACAGTTGCTATAATTTCCTGTCATAGCTTTTTTCCTCCCCCACCTCCTTGTGATATTACAGGGTTCATCTATAAGGCTTATGTGCTCTGACTGCAGCATGCTAGATTTGTCTTCGTCTTAATATATTATTTATGATGCTATTATTCCTTGCAGAGGACTGCCAGCCACGCTCTGCATACAGTTGCTGGTCTTCCAAATGTATCATGGCCAGCAAAGGAAAACACTGATCTAATTGAATTAACAGTGGTTCTGTTAGCTTTAATAGAGTTTGTCATGAAACACTAAGCAGATGTGACAATGATCTTGGTTAGTCATATTTTTGTCCCTGCTCCTAGACATAGTAACCGTTAGGCAGATCAGTTGGGAGGATAATTCTCCTTTGCTATCAGTAATTGTGCTTACCTAGACATGTGGCAATCACTTTGGACTGATGGCTGAAATAAGCCAGGGACTTGAATAGCAGAAAGTTTTATATTCTGACAATAAACTTGGCTAATTAAAACAAGATGCAGATGGTACTGCCACCTAGCAATTTTCACCTCACTTACTCTGACTCCAATTATAGCCTTTCCCTACTGACTTACACTGTTTAAATTACAGTCAGGGGATGGATGACTATTTACCTGTTTCTATTAATACAAAGAAGTCTAACACATCGTTGTTCTCCTGAACAAGGCACGTGAAGATGGACTGAGTACTTATTCTAAAAAGAAATAGTAGTTCCACTCTTTAAAAGAAAAAAGTAACAAAAAGACTACTTAGAGACTCATTAGCAGACACATGCATCAGCAGGAAGCATATGAATATTACACACTCAATGTGTCTCTTCAACACTTGTTGGAGCAGGTGCCATACTTCTGGGAAATTAACTTTAATTGGATAAATAGAAAACTGGCCTTAACTAAGGTAGTCCAACCCACTTTCTCAGCTTATTATTTTCTTTAGACACTCTGAAATGCTTGATGTTGATCCCTTGGGTGACTTTCACTTATTCTCAGGGTAAAATACATTTACAAGGAGAGATTAGACAATCAGCCATTAAGAATGGTTTAGGTTTGCTCGATCCTATCTTAGTCTAATGGAGTGGGTAAGACTGTGACTTGAGGTGCTCGATATTGCTTTAAACAAGCTTTATAAGCAAGTTTCAGGGAGCAAGACTCTACGCCCAGCCCTGGGAGAGAACACACAGTTATCCTGCTATTTCTGTGGCAGAAAAATGATCTGGAATTGTATCCCAGAAATTACTCCGGCCATCATCTCGACCACTATGTTGCTCTTAGTGTTGAAGCATGACTGTTACGGCACTTCACTCTGGCACTCCCGTTTGTGCAAAACCAGCCCCATTTACTGCCATCCTGCTGGCTGGCAGTAAAATGCACTGAACTGTGCACTCTTTTCCTGATTGCCTAATTGTTTTTCACATGAGGAGCTTTCAGGTGCAAAATATTCCCTGCTGTAGAAGCTACAGTGGGTCAGGATTTGCAGTTATTTTTGAAATTACACTCTTCTGCAGTTTGAAAATGTATGTCTGTTGGAGGGAGAGGGGAGGTACAGGGCAGTGCACCAGGATTTATTTACAGAGGCCTGTTGTTTGAAGACATTCAGCTGGGTTCCATTTTGTGTAAAAATATGTATGCAAATTAATGCTGATTGGAAAGGAACTTCCATGCACCCTCAATGACATGCTAAATGAGGTCAACGGTGAGTACCATTAATATGATGAATAAGTTGACACTAACTTGATTGAAGTGCTCAAAGCGTCCTTGCTTTCTCTTGGGTTTCTTCTTTGCCCTGTTCAGCCCCAGGGAGCTTCTTCAGTGTGGCACCAGCAGTCCCTGTAGGGGACACATCTCATGATTCAAATAGGCAGCATGTAGCTCAGTGGTCTCCTCCCCTGTCAAAAGCCACCATACGCAAACTGAGGTCACTGCCTCCTCTACAGTGGGGACCTGTGGGTGCTCAGTGGAATAACGATTTCTCAGCTGCCGTGGTTACCTGCACTCTGCTTGGCTCTCAAGACCCCACCAGGGCAGTGGTGTTCCCATCAGTTACTCTCCTGGTCATTCCTGCTCTGCAGAAGGCAAGTCTCTGCCAGAGACTGTGTGCATGCCATCTCAGAAGAGCACTTTCTGGGAGGTGCTGAGAGGGAATAATGCTTCAAGGGGGTAGGTTTATACCTTCCCTCTGGCAGCAGGTTTTGGACACACAAGCAGAGCAGTTAGCCAAAATGGCTTATGCATCAGGGCGCTGTCTTGCCCTCTCCTTTAAATGGACCCATGCCCATGCTTAAAATGGACTTTCCTTTCCTTGGCAAGAGATAGAGGAGCTGTGCAAAAGGAGTCATGCAGCACCAGCACTAGAAGCCCTGTCCTCCAGGCAGTAGCTTGCAATTTTTTATAGAGGAATATTTATATTAATGTAGAGATTTAATCTTTAAATAGCTTCTGTAGGTGTTGCTCAAGTGAAACATTTCAAACATTTACAGAGAAAGGAATTTAAAAAAAGATTGGCTGTAGGACTGAAAATGATACAGGTCCCTAAGCACCCATGGAGCTTTCAGTTTCTCATTTGCTACAGCTCTGGGAGTGTGCAGGTCAAATGCAGCAGTGTGGAGCACAGTGTGACTGTACAGTGCTCTCAGTTCCCAGACTGAGGGGTCCCTTAGCCTTACTTGGGACATACTTCAGTCAGTGCTGGTGGACATCCTCTCTACATCCACACTGCACATCTGTATGCCAGTGTGCCCAGCTTGAAGGGGGCCTGCACTGAGAAAAAAATCAGCTAAGCTTGTGGGCAAGGCACTGAAAAATGCTATTTTCAATGCTCTTCATCTGCGTGTCACATATGTGGCACACATCAGGGAGGCTCTAGGTCCAGAACAGGGTGTAGTGGCAGAGAAGACTAAACATGACCTGAGAAGGTAGATTACTGGATTAGATCCCTTATTCTATGGGTTCAAACTGTTACATTGCCTACTCCTCCCACAAAGCAGATCCACTAAGTCCAGTAACAAACATAATCAAATGTTTAGCCTATGAAGTACAACAGATTTATGCCTGCTAAAAGAAAATGCAGGCTCCTCTGTTATTAACATGTAAAGTCTGGAGATGAAGTCACATCTGTGTGATGACTTATTTTGGTGGACCAGCCTTGATTTTTTACACTATTAAGTCTGCCATAAGTATCTGGTGATGAACAAACTGATAAAAAGAAAATGCAAAATATGAATGGAGGGAAAGCAAATGCGTGATTTAACTTTCAATTGCCAGCACCACTACATTTAAGTTCATCTTCTTTAAGAGGCAGAAAATACAAATTTCTTTCTCCCTATAACCTAAACGATCAGTGTTGCATTTGTCTTTAAAGGATAATCATCATAGAAACAACAGAATGAGGAAACAAGAAACAAAGTAGAACAGTCTGGTTTTATTACCATGTGTAATCAAGAGCTTTTATTTCCCATTTCTCCTCCTTTTTTCTTTCTTGGGTTTTTTTTTTTTTTTTTTACAACTGACATTAAATTGAGAATCATATGTTAGGGGGAAGTGGAAATGAAGGGAAACTGGTGACATCACAATACTTTACAACTTTACTACAAATGGGAGTCTGAATTTGTTGCATCTACCAGTGTATAGCAAGGGTGGAAAGCAAAGGCACACATAGGTTCATGAACCCCTCGAAACAGAGGGTAGAAGGGAACAAAGGGTGGGAAAAGATGAAAACAGAAGACCCACTGAGCACAAAATGCACATTTCAAGATCAACCCATTAACTGTGGTGTACATTGGGAAGGCAGATCGCTGCACAAGCTGTTGCCATGATTGTTCATCTCTAGGTTTTTGGAGAATGCTTTGACGGGTAATATCAAGGGAACCTGAGCATTTGGTGCTTCAGGGGCTTGGAGCTTGGTGAAAAGATTGTGAGTTGGTTCTTTTAAAAAAAACTACATTGCTACCTACTGTTTTCAAAGGATATTCTCTTTGCTTTTATTAAAACAACAACATTGCTTTGGATACAGATCTATTCTACTCCAGTCTGCATAGTTCACTATGGGTGAACAAAACTGTTTCATAAAAGAAGACATGATTAAAGAACATACAAGCACCCTTGTTACACACTTTGGCGTAGACCATCCAGACTTTATATATACCATCTATAAGCTAATGGACTTAAAATCTGTCTTTTCAATCATTCAGAAACAAAACCAAAACCCTGAAAAACAAATGGAAGTATAAAATTTTAAAAAACAAATTGAAACAGAAACAATCACCTTACTCAAACATACTGTTCAGTAGATATATATATATTTATATATATATATAAAAAGCTTAGAAGCGATCCCCATCATTTTTCTACAGTATGTTGACACAGTTATTGTAACAGATTAAAAACACAGCTACGTTTTTGTATAAACTGAAAGACTGGAAAGGAACTTACACACCTGTGCACGTACACACACACGCACGCACCTGTGCACGCACACACTCCCACACTAGATACATGCACAGTCACACAAAAGAAACAAAGGAAGAAACCCCCGCATTTTTCCCCAAAGAAGTATATGCAGCATCCTTCTGGAACAGCAGAGCCCACCTGCCTGCCCTAGCTCCATGTGCCCTGCAGGCTGCAGGATGTGCTGCTGGGCTTTCCTCAGGGCTTGGCCCTTCTCGCTGGTGCTCATCCCTAGCCAGGGGACATACCAGCTTCAAGGTGTTAGTAATTTCCCTGCTGCCCAGTGAGAATGATCTTTATGCTGTAAAAGGGGAGCGGGAGGTGGGGGAAGGCAGAACCCCCAGCATGGTGCCTTGGGAGCATCACCACTTGTAGGTGGTTTTGAGAGAGGACTTGGCACAGCTAGAAAGTCAGATTGAAGTGGAGAGTATGGTGCTAGCCTAATTTCTTTAGGGATGTGGGGTTATGACAGTAACCACCACATTCTCCTTTCTCCTGTCTTTACTCCAGTTTTTGAAGGGGCTTGGAGGAGGAAGGATCAATAAATATTTGCATTACTCAAAGGGGAAAAAGAAAAAGGTTTTACATACTACAGCTCACAAATATACACAACTGAGGGTGTAAGGCACAAATTTACATGTGGAAGAAAACAGGCTATTCACAGATATATTCCCACGAAAAACCCGTGTGATAAGACCATAATTTATGCATGGTAACAGCCGGCATATTAGCTAGTTCACACTGTTTGAGGATTTTGTTTGCCGTCTCACATGCAAGGTGAAATGAGATGGCACATCACAAGCTGGTGCCTTCACAGAAAGTATTAGCTACTGACAAAGCCATGTTGATAGCAATGGTGCACAGATGTGCAGCTTTTAAGTTTCTCTTGCAGTTGCTTTAGAAGTTATGAACTTGCAGTATTTGTTGCCGTCTTAGGTTAGAGGCCCAGCCAGCTAATTAGCTGAGAGACTTAAATAGATATCCCCTTTTTTTTTCAGCTAACCAGGCAATCCAGGCACAAAGTTCAGAATTCCAGCTCCAACTTACTTAACTCAGTGAATTTCTTGGAAAAATAAGAGTTCCGATTGCTCCAGTTAATGGGTTTCACGTTAAATACGTGTAACTTTCAAAGTTTTCTCTGAAAAGCTGTTCACAGGATGATATGTAGGTCAGTTCTTTAGGAAAAACAAAAGTTGAACAATAAATAAGAGGAGTTACTTGTGTTAACAGTCATGTGTTACTCATTTAAAGAGAAGGGCAGCAGAAATCTATGACATTTAAATGCCTAACCTGGCATTTAGCTGCTGTGACCAAAAGGCTGTAACACTGATGGGCATCATTTCACAGTACCTGCAAGTAGTAAACTTCTGCCATTGTTAGGTCAGTTAGTTTATCAATTGTTTTTTTTTTTTTCTTTTTTTTTAAAATTTTTTTATTTGTTTTTTACAATTGTTTTGCTTTTCAGAGCACTCTTTCCCAGTTCAGGAATGCACTGTGCAGTTGGGCATAGGGGGTGAAATGTCACAGTCCTGTTTCACCTGTGTGCTTTTGGCTCAATGTTTGTGATGGAGGGTTAGTCTTTTGAGCAAAGAACTTGCAGGTTGTGGGGGTGAGTCCTGCAATTGCAAACCTTCAACCATGGGTCATATGGCTCGGGTTTAAAAAAATATTCCACTTTTCCCAGAGAGCAGAAATTCAACATATCTTCGGCTTGCAACAACCATCTTCTCAGAGGAGCGAGTGTTAACAGTTGGAGAACACTGGCTTTCAAGGGCAACCTCTGCTTAATTGCCGTCCTTGCCCCGCTCCCCCACTACTCTGATTATGTACATGCATCATTCGGCTTCATGGATGTGGAAAGTGGAGCAAAGGAGGGTTTGGGAGGTACGTCTGGCTTTAGCGAGGGCGTGCGTTTCAAACCTGACCTCGTCAGTGAGTTGTAGGTGGTGAGACTTGGCTGCCGAGATACAGTCACAGCCTGTGCCTGAGCAGCATGGACTTGTATGGAGTCTACTCGCTGTGGGGCGGGTGGTGGGTTGTCACCCCTGCTGAAGCTCTGATTGCGGGAGAGGTGGGATGAGTTGGAGGAGTTAGTGTTGTTTCTTTTGAGAGTTGATGCCTGGTGACTTCTTGTGAGTGAGTTTGTAGGGTAGCTTCTCTTGTAGTCCACGTTGTAAGCAGAAGAGTGCATCTCCAGGCGCTTGCTCAGGCCACTCTGTGACAGTGAGGTACCCGGGGGCCCAAGGGAAGCTTCCCGCTGGGGTACTTTTGGTGGCATGCTGTCGAGATTTTCCACCAGATTAACCCCGTGGCTGGGGCTTTTGCTACTGAGGTGGTCCTTGATAGTTTTGTACTCAAGGGTGGCATTCTGGTCCTCCACAGACATCTGAGCCCCATCGCTCATTTTTGGCTGGTCAACATACTCATGCTGGTAGCCTTGCTGGGCTATGGGCAGGACCACAACACTGGGGATGTGGCTAGGAGAAGCCCTGAGTGGCAGGTCAGTTGGAATCACTGGTGAGGCCATTGGGGGGATATCTTTTGTGCAGGCATTGATGAGGTTCTGGTTCCTCTCCCATTCCCTGCTGCCTCGGCTGGGCTTTCTCTTCTGTTGCAGGGTTGGGGTGGACTCAGGGGTTGGCAGGGCAGCCAGGTCCAGATGGTGCTGGTCAGCTTTGATTAGCATCTTGGCAGTGCTGCCTGGGGTAGCCAGCTTGCCATTGTGCATCAGAGGTGTGAGGATGGCTTCAGGCTTTGGCTCCTTGGACTGAGCATCCCCAAAGAGACCACTGAGCTTGGTAACGCTGCTCATGGAGCCTCGGCGGGAGTGGGTGAGCTCCTTCTCCTTCCTCTGCACAACAGCCATGTCTCTGCGGCGATGGTCACAGATGCAGTACACTATGATTCCCGAAAAGACGGCCCCCATGACAAAAGCAAGAATAACAGCAATGGCCAACAGGGTGACTGGCACCAGCTGATCATGACCCTTCAGGTAACTCTCGCGAATCACTCCTGCAATAAACAGCATACAGTGGTTAAACAAACTAAAGACAAAAGAGAAGCAGGGAGGTGGGGGAAGCTACTTATCATTAACTACTTTATTCAAAGACATGCCTCTGGGAGGCTGGTTTGTGTTTTGCAAGATGATTTTGTTTATCATGTTGCCCAAATTTGGAGACATACTGTACCTGACAGCTACATCTTGCATATGCAGCCTTGAGTTTTCAGTACAGTTTTCAGATCTGGAGCTGAAGACTACAAAGTTCAGGAGGAGATAGGGCAAGTACAGTTGTTTTGAAATCCTGGCCCTGGGCAACTCGCACTAATCTTCAGCAGATCAGAGCTATTAGCTCTCTTCCTCTGACATACTGCTCACTCCTCACCTCCCTCTTTCCGATCTCTCTAGTCTAATACCATCTTATTTTTACTATGGTAAGGAATTCAGACTAAAAAAACCTTTAAAAGGAGAGGAGAAAATCTCTGCAAATACCAGAGAAGTGCATCTCACATTGTTTAAGGCTTCTTTGTCCGCTCTTTATTCTGTTATCTTTGTTATGTGTTTTTTAAGTCAATGTCACATGCCTGAGCTTCAGGAGGATGCTTAAGTAACTATGAAAGATAGAGCACAGTGTTGACATTTATTGAGCCTGCTAGATGACTATCCTTGCTATTTTAAAAGCTCTCTCTTTTCTGAACACATGAGTAGGTTGACCTTTGTGCTTTCTTATCTGAAAGACTCTGAGTGCCTCATGTTGTGGTCCTGTGCTGTGGTTGGAGGTCATTGTCAAATCTTACTTGGCCCTCCAAGCACCCGCTCTCTCTGTCTTTGGCAGAGTGCACCTCCTCCATCTGAAGCCCCTAATGCAGCATTAATGAATACCATGAATTTCTGAAGAATGCAGGGTTTTTTTTTATTTGGGCACCAAGCCAGCAGCACTAATGAAACACAAGCACAAAGCCTATAGTTTGCTTTTTTTTCCCACTTCTGGTTTTGTTCTTAGTGTTTAACAAGGAGCAGCCACAGTCTGACAAGGAGCTGAAGGAACATCTCTCCCACTTTTTCCTCCAGAGAGGGCCTAAGTGCCAGGGGATTAAAAGCGACACATGCTCTAAGGAAATGTAACACTTGTCCTTATTACAATAGAGACAGCAAGTCAGAAAATGTACCTCCAAGGCTCTCCTGAAACTTTGTGAAGATATAAAACTTTCATGTTGTAAATGCCTTTTCATGTATTTTGTACAGAAGATATTTGCAACCCAGAATTAGAACCAAAATATCTTCAGCAAGCTATGTTAAAAGAACATGGAAAAGTTGCCTCTACTTCACAGGAACCTTTGATAAGTATTCTGGCTATATAGTATTGTTCCTATTTTTCTATCCTAAATTAATTGCAGCATTTAGGTGGACAAGGCATATTTGCTTACAAGACAGGAACTTTAAAAGCAAAACAGCTCTTGAAATCATAAGCACCTGCATATGACATCACAGCTGGTTGCATGGAAATTACTGTGCTGCAACAATACAGAGGACTATGATTTCACAAAGACCACATGATCACTTAAAAAAGTAAGATCCACCATTCATATAAATATCTTAATAGTAAGAAAGTATGGGCAGAAAAGTAAATTGCAGAAAACCATATATATTTAGAAACAATCTTCAAATAAGGTGTTTCTAAGAGAACCCCCTTTAAAGCCCAGTAGCTTCTTGAGGAAGATTTTCCTGTTCTTTGTCATCAGCACTTAACAAGCAGTAGTAAAACCTAGCTCTGTAATTTAAATCTATGTACAAAATTGCTGTATGTAGAAGTATAATTTAGTGGTTACAGCACACTCAGCAAGAACCATATTTCATTGCAAAGGTGTTGGTCTCCTGTGGATCTTCACCTGCTGATATTTATATGCTAGACTCTGTAGCATTTTGAGACTGAATTTATTTACACTTGTAAAACTGTTTGCAGACAGTAACTGGAGAATCAGATATAGATACTCAAAAAGCCTAATTTCACTGACACCTTTCATGCACAAGCTTCTCAGATATGCCCACTGGAGCACTTAAGTCCAATGTTTTTGGCATGAAAAAAATCCCAAATCCTTGCTCAATGTGTTGGAAATTAGATAAGCTTTCTAATTTTTAATAGCTTCAATTAACCTTTTGATTATTTGTTTTAATTAATCATAGATATGATGTTAGGCCTTAAATGACTTTAAGCCAATGTTTAGCAAAAAGTTGCCGTAAGCTACTCTTGTGAGAACATAATTTGGGAAAAGTACTAAAACTGCAAGTTTTGTTAAAAGGTAACCTTGATATGCTTCAATGAACAAAGGCCAGAAGAGGGAAAGATGAAGCTGTACATCTGGAACCCAACATTTATGAACTGCAAAGACATTTTGCAGAAATCAGCAGATAAAGAAGGAGACTAAAAAAGACTCAATAAATGTGATGGAAGGTCCCTTCCAAGATAAAAAGATACTAAAAAGACTAAAGATATGAACTAATCATCACAAAAGGCAAAACATCAATAACCAATAAAAAGTAGAATACCAATGAAAGAGAATGATGTAGTTAAGAACCAATGAGCATTAATTTCTTAGTTTGCTAAAAAATGCATAAATAGGAAGAGAAATTATGTATCAGGGTCTGTGTGATGACTGTACTCTGCCAGTCTTACACACACACCTATGGCCAGAAATAAAGTAATGCCTTGTTTTCTAACACTAAAAAGATGGTGTTGTTAGACAATTTTATTTACCCCAGCAATTTTGGAGTATTTAGCAACAAGTGCCTACCTAATGGTGTGAGCACCTACAGTCCAAGCCAGCGTGGGTTCATGAAGGGAAAGTCATATCTTGCTAACTTAATATTCTTCACTGAAGGTTAGTCATTGGAATAAGCATTCCTGGAATTGCTAAAAAAGTGTGTGGATGTGCTTGAGGACATGGTTTAGCAGAGATCATGGTGGTGCTAGGTTAATGGCTGCACTCAGTGATCTCAGATGGTTTTCCAACCTAAATAGTTCTATGAAGCTATGGTTCTAATATCCTTTTATGTATACACTGGGAGCAAGATGCTGGATTTGCAGCCCTGCAGGAAGAGAAACAGTGGTTTTGGTTGATGGTAAACTCAATACAATCCTGGAGGATAAAAGGGCCAACTGTATAAAAATACTGGAATGCGTCCAAAGGGGAAAAAGAAAAATATTCAAAAGACTACAGGGTGTTATTGCTGAGAAGTGGATGAAGATTTTTGGTTTTATTAGCTTAAAGGAGACCTCATAATCACAAAGTATTCTGAGTTGAAAGGGACCCATAAGGATCATCAAGTCCAGCTCCTAAGTGAGTGGCCTGTACAAGGATCAGACTCATGATCTGGGTGTTATTAGCACCATTTTCTAACCACCTGAGCTAATCTCATGGTCAACTGCATTGGTATCTACAACTTGCTCATGGTGGGGAGGGGACAGGAAGGAGCTGTTCTTGCTCTCAGGCATCCAGTAGACAGGATGAAAGGATACAGGTTAAAATTCATGTTCATACCTAACGTTTCCTACTGGCTTAGGGAAACTTCAAGTTCTACACTCTCAGCCTTCTGCTTTAGGCTAAGTCCTACTTTGCAAGTGACAGTCTTAAACACAAACCTGCACCACTGCATACAAAAGAAACACGAAATCTTCAGTTTTGGATTACCAACAGACATCAAATCATTAGCACTCACATTACAGAATTACCACACAGTCCAGACTGAATGACCATTTGTGTTTATGAAAGGGGTAGCTAGAATGATATTGTGTACCCTGCAGATGTTTTATCTGCATAAATTTATGACAGTCTTAAAAAAAAATCTGATTGTAGCTAGTTCATCTGGAACTCAAATCTTCCCGATGTTTATTATGTTTTCTATACTAAAGGATATTTTAACAATAGTAGCTTTGCTCTAGGCAGGCAGATCTTCTCTGGACACGTTAATGATGTAATTTATTTTTTATCAGGGATCGTATCCATATGTCTTTAATTATGCAAGCAAACCCACTAACTTCAGTGTCAATAAAATAAAATGGGCAAGATTTAACCCTGCATTAATGTTTATGGAATAGATAAAACTAAGTAATGAAAAAATAGGAAAAATGCTCAGCATCTTACTCTTTTGACCATAAGGTAGGATGGAGGGATGACTTGAAATTTAGTACAAAATGTGCTGAAAATGGTAGTAGTTGTCTGTTTGCATCTCAAGCCCCTATTATCAGTAGTAACTGCCTTCACAGACTGGGATGGATAAGCAGGTGTGTGATCCCAAACAAGGCAGCTTGAAGCAAACAGATAGGACAGTGTTCATGCCACTTTACAGACCACATTGCATGTGCTTTCACCTATCCTGCAGTTCTCTTAAAGAACAACACAGTCCCCATGGCTCAGTACAGCATCATTCATTTGTACTCATAATTCAAGAATTGAGATGAATGGTGAAAATAATCATGAAAACGTAAGGCTTACATTTTTAAGTCAAATAAAGTATTCAGACTCCCACCTTTGAGGAAATATCTGCTATTAAAAAAATCTTACAGCTATATATTATCTGACATACTTTTAAGACACCATGTACGGGAAAACTGACTGGGTTGGCTGCATGAAGTGCTATGGAACTACACCGTAAAATATGCTTCATATAAATATCTCCACATTATTTTTATCTTATTTGATAATGAAACTATTATTCTAAATTAAATGCTTTTAAAGTGTGATGTCTAGCACTTTCCTGTTTGCAATATATACTTTTCAGAAGTGAAAAGACATTATTTCATTTTATGTAGTCTGAACTGCTGACCCATACTCCCCACTGTTTTCTGTAGTGAGACTTATCACTATGGAAAACAACAAGCTACTCTTTGTAAAGGAATATTTTTGACAGAATTACTGATACTAACATTATACTCAAGAGAAGGGTGGTGGTAAAGATAATAGTAAAACTGAAAATGTTGCAAAGACACAGATGTCACTAATGCCACAAACACGCTGACACTTCCTGAAATTTTCCATTTAAGTCAAACTCTTTTCCTTACCAATCACAACTGGGCTTACAAGTTCAGGGTCCTCCTACAAGTGATGCATTACTATTTCTAGCTACTAAAAAAGCCAGTCTAGTCACCTGATATTCTCCCCTTTTCATGGCCATTTTGATTCTCAGAGACAATCTGATCCTTCCTCCTCCACTAACTTTCTGTAATTTCATCCTGTGTCCTTTTGTCTGCATCTCCTAACATCACTATTCATTTTGTCCGTCAGTATACCCTGTACTGTAACAGTCTGGAACATGAAAAATCACCTCTTCTTACTCAACTAATGAGAGAGAGGATCTGATATGGTATTGTATTATTCTGCTATACATAATTCATTCCTTCTTCCAGCAGAGCTGGGAGGTAAGGTACACAGTTTGGGCTGGCTGGCTGGTTGGTTAAGAGGACATTTAGAAAGATGTTTCCGAATCTTCAAAATGATTCAACTCTGAAATGAGCCAGTGCTTGGATAAAAACACATGAAGAGCATTGACCTAGCTTGTTCACTAAAAGTAGTTTGAGAAAAAAGGAGACATTACATTTTATGTCAATAATACATATGCTTTTTCTAAAGTTCTGGAAAATATGAGAAGCAGAACTGTGGAATGTCTCTGGGTAAAAATAAGACTGAAAAGACCAGAGATTATATAATGATAATAGATCTCCTGTGTGCTAGCTTATCATAAAGGTGAGGCTACTTATTTTCACCAATTACCAAAAGTACTCAAGGGCTAAGATAGTACATCTGCTAAGAAAAACCAAGCCAAAAACCAAGTTAAAAAAAGCAAGATGTGAACAGTGCTGAAAATATTACTGTATGAAAATGTTGATGAAGCTATTTTGGGCATGCTTTGCTCCTAATTTTAATAGAAAAGAAATTCCAAGGGCAGAAAAATGTAATTAGGATGAAATAATCACAAAGGAACAGAGTTCATAATTCCAAAGAATACACTGCATGAGCATAACTGACTAAGAATAACGAATATCAACAAAAAAACTTCAATAAAGGAGAGTAGATAAGGAAAGACACAGACTTAATTATTTAATCCTTTTCCTGCTTCACTTTTCAACAGAAATTGCCACTCTAATTTGCCATCAGAAATGTAATGAAGTCAGGGAATAAGTGTTGACCAGGATAGAGAAAAGAGGTAAATATATTTAGATAATGCAGACATTTTCAAATTTTCTAAAGGAATCTGTCCCCAAATGCTTAAGGACCTAGCCAAAGCAATTTATAGACATTGTACAGTTTCTTGGACAACACTGGAGGTCATAAAAGCATGAAGAGCTCTTGTAAAGGACAAGCATACTACCTGCCCTTGAGAAGAGCCAAAGGGGGGACCTAGCAAAACACAGACCTGCCAGTGCAATTTTAGAATGGAGATGACACTAGAAAAGTGACAAAACAATCAATTTTGGGACCATCCAAAGGATGATATAGTAATTAAAAAAAAAGCATCAAAGCAAATTTTCCAGTAATAAATTACATCAAACCAGACAAGCTTCCTTTTTTGACAAGAGAAATGGCTTACTTTTTGTAGAGAAAGAGTGTGATAACCTTTGACTTCTCTAAAGTCTTTAACTTAAGTAAATGAAAGCAAGCTAAAACTACTGAAAAGCTGCAATTGAAAAGTACTGATCAAAGGTCCACCTGGAAAGACATCTGAAATAAGGTGTCTGTCTCAGGAGAAGAGCAATTAACAGGCACCTGCAGAAAGGAGACCTCAACTCCACAGGCCCAGCAAAAAAGCTGTACAGTATAACAAGAAACATTTCATCACGAAGCCTAAATTTCCTTGTCTCACCTGTAATCTCTGTGTGGCAAGAATGGCAAAACATCAATAAAAGCTCCACAGTAACATTCCTTTAAGTCTAAGTTCTTCCCAGTTTGAACAGCTCAATGTGAGGCTGTTTTAGAGATACAATTGTTGGAAGCTGCCTTCTTTCACAACCAAGCTGAAGCCTGTAAGGAAAATTCACAGGATCGACAGCAATACCTGGTCCCATCACTACAAGTCTCCCTGTGTGAGTCACAGCTACCTGTCACGCAAAATAACACCTTTCAGTTGAGCACTACAGTTAGCTGTAGTGTGGAAACAAAGACACCTTTGTGCCAGAAATGATTTATGGCTGCAAGAGGTGTACCCTGGACAATGAGAAGACCACATGACATATCTACCATGATCACTTTGTTATCAGCTTTGCAGGGAGCTGTCATGGTCTAGCTTTTCAAAGTTGTCTGCAACAGTTGCCAAATAACCTAACATGGTGGCCAGATGATGCTGAAACACTGAAGTGGGAAATGAAGAATGTCTAAACTTCACCTCCCTAGCTTAATGGGAATGACTCCACTTCCATCTGCAACACTTACAAAATCACTAAAGGCTTTCCACAGAACAAGTCATTGTTTCAAAAAGGTACAACGATTTATTTACTGTTGTCATTTAAGGGGAAAGCTTTGCAGTTGAATTTCATTTTTCAGTGCAAGCTTCTCTGTCTGATCTATATCTCCTTCTCCTTAGGATTGCAAGAAACACTGGTAAAACCCCATTATGAATGGAGGTTTTTATGGGCTTCAGAATATCTTTTTTAAATACCACTGAATAGGTTTTCCACATGTGTCTTCAGGTGTTAGAGCTATGTTTACAGGCAGTCTCATGCTGCTAGAAGACTATTTTAGACTGGAAAATCCCTGCAGGTATAAACAAGCTTTCTTCCTATTTTTGAACTAGGAATAAGAACGTAAAAATAAAAGAAATCAAGTAGACAAATTTAGACTTAACGCCCAGATTTAAAGTGATAGAAAATTCAGGAATGACAAAGTCTGCCATGCATTTCTGAGATTTTATCTCATATTTTCATGAATTTCAAGATTTGACATAAATCAACCATGTCATAATCCCAGTGATTTGGTCTTTGCCACTTTAACGCAATTGCTTTGTTGAAAACAGTAAGCTTTTTCCTTCGTCTGCATTCCAGCTGCAAGAACTTGTTCTGCTGACTCAGTTTAACACTACCCAGTACCCATGTTTCTGGACTCCCGGTGTCACTAGCTAGGGAAAAAACTCATCTCAAACATTCCTAGTTTAAGGTGCTAGTAAATGCTTTTTTACGTTCCCCTCATAGCAAAACTGTAATGTTGACTTATAAAGGTTTGCAACTCTTAAGCTTTGCATGACTGTGCTGAGAACAGCAATCCATCTCCGCTCAGTTTTCACCCTAGGGCTTTCAAAGCCTAGGACTTTCATGAATGACTGCCAACAAGACTCTCTGTGTTAAAAAAAAAGGTTGTAAACTATGAAAGGAGGGAAGATCAACATATCCATATGAGATAACTTGTGACCCTTGAAGCAATGTTTTCAGAATGGATTTCAGTTACCTGTTTTTAATTTGATTATGAGCCTGCAGTACAATTTTTCTGCATGTCATCGTTGCCATACATTATACAAATCATGGCCTTGTGATTTTGCACATTTTGAGAGATTAGAAACAAGGGATTATAATAGATGGAAATTACAAGATCTGAACTAGAAAATTCATGCTCAAATAACTCCCTAAATCTCACTGAAGTGAAGAGGAGGCAGTCTTGAATAGACTGGAATAGCAAGCTCTTAAAGGGTGTTACTTCTGTACAGCATCTCTGTAAAGAAACCAGTTTATTAAGTTTGCAGGTATGGGAGGTTTGTTTGACACAACTTTCTGCATGTAGAATATAATGATAAAAGTCCTTAAAGTCCTGAGAGCCAGCCCAATTTTGTTTGTCCCAGAGGCTAAGCCCAGAGCCAGTTTCTGCACTAGAAAGTGTTTGACAACCTTTGTCCCACTGGCAGGTGGTATGCAGTGGGTGATCATTTTGAACTTTCTTGATTTCAGAACCTTCCTTCACCTCTCACCCTTTCCCACTGAGCGATGATAATTTTAGATGGAGAATAAGCAGACACAGCATGTCCTTTAAAAAAAAAGTAAAACACAGGCATTGACAGTAGTTAAAAACAAGATGTATAAAATCCAAATGTCAAGGAAAATTAATTCTTTTGTAGTTTGTCTCAGCAGAGACAAACTTTATGCTGCTTTGCATCTTGTGACACAAATTCTCTTTAAAGTCTGCAGCATTTCCTCTAATGACGTAAAAAAAGCTCAGTGTACATTCTGGGACCTTTCTACTATGCCTGGGATGAGCTTAAACATATCCAGCTGCTCTTTATTAGCTTACTTCAGGAGATCTTTCACAGCTGGATTAAAACAGATTTACATATGTTTGGCTGAATATGCATGATATCAGGGCTCCAGAGAAGTTGTTGTAGCCTGCAAATTGAATCTCTTATCTACATAGTTCCTATTTAACTGCATGAAGCTCCTCTGATGATGCACAACAAATGCTGGGTGGGTTGTGGTGTTGGTTGGTTTTTTTTTTTAAATTTAATTTTATTTTTTTTTAATTTTTATTTACCTGATGTGAGCGTTATATATTCTGGGCAGCCCAGTGTCTTTGTGGAAGATGTTTTTATGAACAGTGTTAAGGAACGAGAAGCTGTTGCTGAGAAATTCTGTGGCTTTTCCTCTCCTTTTATACATCCTGTTTTGAACTTTCTGCACAACAGGGAAAAGCAAAGTTTGCAGAATGTCAACATAAGCAGCAATGCTTAGCAAGCTGAAGCTCAAAGCAGCCTTATGAAGGGTAAAATTTCAAACACTGCATATGTCCTAAAAGTGAAAATTGTTTCCTCATCAGCTCTGATCTTCTTTAAAGACACAAAAATGTAGGAGCTGATTTTGAGCTAATGGTGGAGCTGAACACATCACATCCGAACTAACAAAGGAGTTATCTATTAAACAATCGGGACATTTAAATAGCAAGACAATATCCTATATTTCGTATTTCCTGAGGTACCTTGGAAATTATTACAAAACTGTCGGACAACTCTGTGACCAAGTCAACAATGTTTATCCACACAGACTGTATTTCTTAGGGACAGTCCTGCCCACAGCTGGGTTGTTGGTCTATGTTAGGAACATGGCTGCTTTTATACAGAGAAAAGTTGAAACTTCTGTGCTTAAAATGCCATGACTGTATATTGCATGACAGAAAGAAAAGAGTGTGGATTAACTCTTCATTTCTCCTACACTGATGAACACAGCAGGCTCAGTCAAAAGACCTGGACTTAAGCATTACAACATGCCCCCACCAGCAATAGACATGACTTCTTCGAAATATCTGCAGGGCTGGTGATGTAGGCAAAAAATATCTTATACATGTCTGATTATACATGTCTGGTTTATAATTTCCCTCCATATTGCAGTCCCATAGCCTCATCTCCCTTTGAATACATTAAGTGACTGAGGAATTGCGATGAGTTTGAACAATGTCTGTAACAGTCAGCAAGACTCATTTTACTGCTAGCTCTTCTTCGATATCTCACTGCTCTTCACGTATAAATATCAGAACCCTTCCTTCCTCTGTTACATTGATTGGAATGTTCAGTAAAGCAAGCACAGTTACTCCAGCCACATCCTGAGGTAAAAGACGACACTTCCCTGGTGGATTTCTTGCCTTGCTGCTGCTATGATATCTCTCTCACTTACTGAATTTTCTATCTCCAGTGGTGACTTTTTTAATGTATTTTTCTTTCCGTTGGACTTACAGTTTCCTGCTTTTTTTAAACCTCAATTTTTTTAGCATCTCGCCACTTTACAGGCACTGCATGTACATTCATGCTTCAATGCCTTAACTTCACTGGTATTTCTGTGTGCATTTTTTAACATGCTCAAAAATTAGTATGGCCAGTCTGCTTGCCTGGATGAGGTGAACCTGCAGCATCATCTCAGAGGACATACTTTGGCAAGTAGGTACCTGGTCCAGCTGCCCTGGAGCCAGCAGTAATGCAACTATGGTAGCATAGGCAAGCCAGTATAGTCTTCAACATACATTCAAATCCCATCCAGACACGCCCTTGGTTGTCCAGTGGCAGGCCAGGCAGTCACGCCTCTGTTTTTGCTTTACCAAGCATCTCAGAAATAACAGTGTTGCTGCAAACAATGACTCCCCCAGTTTTCCAACCAGTTCCAGTACTAGATCAAATTTCACTTTTCTGAATTTACTGTAGGTTTTTGTCCTGCTTCTGCTCATATTTTTCGACTCAGCATTTTCCACTGCTGCAGGAAAACCAAGGAGCTTGCATAGTGAGTTAATGAACATGAAGGTAGGTGCTATAACAAGGAGCATGACTGGGTTTTTCATATTTGTAGACTTGCTCTCAAAGTATGTTTAGTGATCTACAGATATACATTCACATGTGGGGTTAAGGCCTCATTTTTTTCTAGCAGTGAAAACCCTAGAAAATTTGATCACTATCTTTTTTCTCAGTGACATACATTTGTTCTCATTCCTCATTTCTAAATACAGTGTAGGTGATACCAAATCTTTCAGCAAAGTATAGCCGATGTTATCAAGTTGTCTTGCCATGAGCAAGTAGAGATAACATGCATTGTCTTTTCAAATTTTGATGCTGGGTATATGAATGTAGCTGCTGATTTGATATTAGTAATTTAGTTCAACAACTGTGAACTGCACACTGAGATATATCAATCCCTCTGCATACACAGAATTAATTGGTCTTACTAGATGAATGCCTCAAGACATTCCCTGTAGCTGGTCATATTTAGAAAAAAAAAACAACCAACATTTAAAGTGCTGCAGGACTGCAAGACTTCTTTAAGATACTGAATAGATACTACTGTTTTGTAGAGATAAAGCTGAATGTTATCTGCTAAAAAAAGAGCAGTTCTCTTTTTGTTGTTATGAGATGTGATTGCCCAAACCTCTGGGCAAGCTGTGGTGATTGCAAGAGTTTCAGTGCAGACAGCATGCAGAAGAAGGAACAGAAGGCACTTCTGCTCCATGCCTAGCTTTGAGGCCGTGACTGGGACTCATTCAGCAATTATACAATTGAGAATGCTTGCACAATTTGATGGGAGCTGTCCTGGTGCAGGAATTAAATTTCTCCAGTGCTGACCACAGGCACAATGAAGTTATCTATGGCCTTTTGTGCAGATGATAAGACTACCTGTTAGTGTCTTCAAAAAAAAAGTGGTACTTGGTGTTCACCCAGCATTGTGGCTTCATTCTCACTCATACTTCTTGCTTCCAAACAGGAGCTCATTGTAGTTTTCTGGTTTAAAGAATAAGGAAACACCAGGAACATATGTGCTTCTCAAAAGACTTTTGGAATTATTTCAGTGAAAGCCTTGGTGTGGTGCTGGTCAGGTGTTTCTGCACATGCTTAAATACCCCATCTGTGCTGGTACTGTTTCTGTTCAGTTAATGCAGATCTTTCAGGCTTTCTAAAATTACTTCTCTGTTTCTTTCTAAAAGAACATGATACTGAATAGCAGTAGCTTTGTAGGGCTTCAAAAATGTGCATGCTTCTCCCTCCACCCTCCTTTTTTTTAATAACAGCTGTTCTTTTCCATCACAATAGTGTATAAGATGGCATGTTATTGACCACATGCAGCTGGTGCTATTTTCCAATTAAAAAAATCCTTGTTGGGCATTTGAAAGAACTGTCTTTTTACAACAACTGTTTATGCCTAGTTGTGACAATGCTATCAAGCTGCACCTTCAGCTAAGATTTTATTGCACAGAAGATAGCAATCTTTGGTTGCTGGTAGAAGAACTACAGTTTAATATCCTGGCCAACACAAAGTTGGTGATGAATGTGCTGTTAGCCATTTCCAAATGTTTGCTGTATTGTATAGCTGTGCCAGAAATGCCCCTAATGCTTCCTGAGCAACTACTTTATAAACTACCCTAAGCTCTTCTACTGCCAGTGGAGCCGTTAAAATCTACTTCAGGAGGAACTCTGACTTATTCTGCTCTGCTGGGGCAGGGAGAGCTGTCAGACTATAAGCTGGTGGTTTAAGGATACCAATGCTCATTGTACACAGATGTTTGTGTATTCAGTTGCCTAATTGTGATGAGTCACTTCTGGGCATGGTGGACTGAGATTTAAAAAACCTTTACAGCTTGGCCAACAAAACTTTCTTTTACCATTATGTGAATGTCAGCATGCACATTTTTAATACAATGGTAAATTTATACTATTTGCTTCAAAACTTCTCAATAAAATGCCCTTAATACTCTATTTGTAACATGAGAATAAACAACATATTTTTTCCCTATCCTCTCTCTCAGCTATTGGCACAATCTTAGAACACGTGATTAAAGTCTAGCAAAAGTAATAGCAACAGTAATCAGATACCAGTCTGTAGTGTCTCAGTAAATGACTATTAAAAGATTTGAACTAACACCCAGCTAAACACCTGACTAAAACAAAGAAACTCATAGGAACAACTGTTCTCCAAACACAGTGACACTTGTTATTTGTATTTAATGTTCAACAAAATTGAGATTACAAAATTTAAATTATGCCCTCTCCAGGTTTTTCACTTTTTAATTAACTACATGTAGTTGATCAGTAAGTACCAACCCATGCTGATACAAAGAATAAAGTGTGCCTTTTTTATAGTCTAAAAGAAAAAGAAAAATGGAAAAGATTTGGGATCCTTCTTACACACTAAAAGGGATGTTTTTACCATTAACTAAAGGTAAGCTATATGAGAGAAATGTAAGTGTTGTTCTGTACAGAGCATGTAATTAAACAATGGACAGTCTCAGATCATATTAAAAGTGCTCTGAACCAGGATTGTCAATGTTTGGGTCATTGTAAAATTACTACAGGACATCTTGCCTGTTAATTAATACAATCTTTCTGTATGAAAGGAATGAATTACTCGAATATCTTCAACAGCACATTGACACTTTAGTTGTACACCAGCATTAACAACACTAAAAGGTGCTTTAAATGTCTTGCAGCTACTAGATTTTATGCTATTAAATACCTTCAAATTTCAAAGCAGTTTCAGAAATCTCTTCTTTAAAGAACTAGGTTGCCCTCTCAATTCAGCATCTTTGTATGGCACAACATCTTATAATTAATATAAATGTCAAAAAAATGAAACTGGGTGTTGCTCAACATACTGTCCACCAGTTATGCAGTGCCATTTCCAGATTGAGTAGTAGCCCTGTGGGGCAAGCATGCCCTACAGAGAGTTCATAGCTCTTGATAAATATGTCAGTGCTACAAGGGTCAAACAAGAGCAAGGCTGAGCTATCCTCACCGGGTGACTGTGGATGAATGCAGCTGGGGATCTAGTCCATCACACAATAGCTCTAATGGTCTGTACCCTGAGCAGCTGCCTAGACAAATTAGATATGGCCTCTTTTATTGAAAAAGCAGATCAAGGTCCTGGGGCAATGACAGTTTTTTCCTGTTTTAGTAAGACAAGCTTCTACTGCTCAGCCTGGAAGCCTTGCAGCCTGGAGACAGATAGCCTGACTTGAAATCTAGGTGGACAATTACGGGTCAAGGATACCTGCTGTTTCCAGAAGCCATATTTGACAATATCTATTTTAAACTTCACCATTATTTTCTTTGTAGGATCCAGTAATTTAGGAGCAGAAAAGCTCTGTTTTCATAACCAGAGGCTGCACACTGACACAACCTCTTTTACTGCCAGTGATATTTATTTTTTTATCATTTTTTTTTGGCTACTAAACAGCAAATGGCTCTTGGTTCTAATCTTGCCGCTCATATTTTGACTTCTGCTAGTTAAATTTGAAATATGTACTGTTAGTGACTATGTAAAAACATTTTGAGATCTGAAAATCTTAAGTGAATGCCAGTGCTGAAGTATAGCCATTTCTTTAAGAGTCACATGGGCAGTTGGTGTACGTTGGAATAACCTCTTATTTTGTTTTTCTCATCCTTGCCTACATTTTTCAGGCAAAGGTTCTCTTCCTTACACTTTCAGATGGCTACTGAAGAAAATCTGTGATTAAATGAGTTGGAGCTTTTTTTTATGTAAGGTTTGAAATGAAGACTTAGTCACAGAAAAGGCACTCTAAATCACTGCCCTGCACTCTCATAAAATAATTCCCATATTTGAGTAAAATTGGCTTAAGGATGTGGCTCAGGGATTTAGTTCCTGACATCTTTTCTGAATGTCTTGTCTCTGCTTTCTCTCTTCACTCTGGTTCTCATAGAAACTTACAAAAACATAACGAAAACAAGTTTGAAGAAAGTCTGATGTCCAAAGCTTCCTTCCAACATTTTTCTTTCATGAATTTTATATACAATTTCCATTTTATTAATTAGTATCTCATTTTCTACTGCCACCGTTTGAACTTGAGGATGTAATCTGAGATGATTAGCTGTCTCTAGCCCTGAGAGCAGACCGCTCATACATGCAAGACAGAACAGAAGAAGGATCAGAGTAATTTCTCCAGGCAAGTCTGGTGTGTTCCCTTAATCCTGACTGCACAGTACTCTGGTGCATGTCACAGGATACCAGCAATTCCAGTGTGGTGAGGTCATCAATCTTCTGGCATGTTTCCTAGTTATTAAACTGGTCTAGTGACACAAGTATCTGGTCACTAAAAATTATGCTATGAAATTTGGTCCCTCTTAACTGCTAACAATGGCTTTCTGGTACTTACCCTATAGAGAGCTAAAATGGTGCTCCATGGTAGGTATGCTGTGATTAGTCTATGAGACATTCAGTTCCTGGACAAGTTGCTCTTTAGAGCTGTTTTAGGCAAATATGGGGTTGTTCGTTCTAAAAAAAGTATTTGTTTTAGGATTTCAACCAAACAACTAGTATATGCGACAAATGTAAATAAGACCTCCTTCTAGAAACAAGGATATTTACAGTAAGCTGATGCTAATTTACCTGAGAACCAGAAAAAAAAATATAGGGCTTTGTTTACCATAGACTTATCCAACCAATCCCTGTTTAAATCCCAAGGGAAAAAAGAAGTAGTTTTTAATCTAGTTATATAAGTTTATATATTTAAGTTTAATCTAGCTATATAAGTTTAAATAGACTAAATCCCACGTCATCTTGTCCTGTCTAGGTAAAATTCCTCTGTGAAGTACTACAGTTCTGAGTAACCATACTTCTCACTCCAAATCTCAGCCAAATGCTAGAGAATCCACTCCCTTTCTCACAACATTCTTTGACTAGACTGTGGGCAAAAGACTTACAAGCATAGCAAGTGAATGATCTGGTCTGATTCAATCTTCATTGTTTCCTCAACACTCAAAACTTAGTGATCTGCAAAGTACTTGCAATCTGGTTTGTGTTCCTGCATACAGTGGTTTGAGATATGGGAAAGAATAGCAATGTTTGTGTAGTTTCCTCCCAGGTGCACGTGCTGTCAGTTTACATCTCTTCCCAAGGCCTTCCAGGCAGATCTGACTATGGTGAAAAATAGTGCAACATGGTGAAACATATGGTGACAGTGTCTGGGATGATGCTACTGATGAAATACAGAGTATCTGTTCACCTTGGAAGTCCAAGCTCTTCCACTCACACCTGCAAACACTGACTCAAAAGCTAAGTTTTAACAAATTTTGTGCACCTTTAATTCCTCATCTGAGTGATTACATAATGCCAGCAAGATAATAACAATGTTCCTTTGCTTTCTCTGATTAAAAAATATGCTTTGGATCTTTTAGATCCTTGGACATGGGAGCATATAGAAATATTTTTCTATAAAAAAACACTCTGAAAATGTAATTCCTGGTACAAAACTCAGCTTTCCTATGGTGAACTCCAGCTGTTTAATTTATGCAAAAAAAGAAGAGTCTGAAGCTTTTTTTTGCCATGGATTTTTTTGCTTCTCATTTCATGTCTACTTGTAAAGTATCTTGTTATATCAGCACTTTATGCTTTTTTATCATAACTGTACCTGAAGTTTCAT
Source organism: Serilophus lunatus (assembly GCA_013399895.1). Lineage (NCBI taxonomy): Eukaryota > Metazoa > Chordata > Aves > Passeriformes > Eurylaimidae > Serilophus > Serilophus lunatus. The sequence continues at coordinate 251,380 of VXBA01001221.1, forward strand.
ATAATTTGTCTCACTGCAGCAGATTCTGCCTGAACATTTGCAGACTCTCCAGAGACAAGCATTGTCAGCACTTGGCAAATCTTTCAAGTAGTGATAATCATAGTAAAATTTAGTAACACTGCCACTTGTGTACAATATGAAATATCTTCTGGAGCCAAGTTTTGAAAGGAACACAGCTCTTGGGCTCCCCAAGAGCACAGTCCTCTCCAAATAGAGGAGTTGACTACTGCTAGACATGCTCAATTCCGTACCAGAGGAAGAGCTGCAGTTAATAATATAGATTCTACAATCTATACAGATACTATCAATAAAGGAGCATTCCTGATATTGAAATAGAACAGTAACTCTTAACTCTGTAAACTGTACATCACATCTGACTTCAGCTTTTTACCATTGTTACATGGATATTGACAAAAGGAACAGAAATACCACCTCATAATCTTCAAATCTTCACCTAATGAGTGCTGAGACAAGAAAGAGTACAAACACTAAAGCCTGCTAGCAGCAACACTACACTTTTGTCATTCAGCGCCCAGCTCAGGCCACGTCCACCTGAATAGTCCAGAGAAGCTGTAGCAGAGCCATGGAATCGTAAGCTGAATTTGAAATCAATTTATCAAAACTGTGATTAAAAGGCATGTTCCAGGCAATTAAGGAGTGAGTGAGAAAACTGAACTGTTGGCTACATTTGCGCTAATGAACCCAGTACTTGAAAAGCATGAGGCATTTCTGAAGGGAGGCAAGAAGGACAGGAGGTAGCAGAGAAAGGCAGCAGAATAATGAGGGACAAGGCCAGCTACTATTGAAGAAAACCACTTTGTTTTCTTCACGGAGGCCTGTCGAAGGGCTGTACATCTCTACTCCCCCCTTCGTTAGTAGGACGACTACAGAGCGATACAGCACTATGGCACTACTGGGGTGTAGAGGGTAAAGCCTTGGAGCGCTCCACAGGAGGAGCTTCATGACTGTGACTGCAGAGGGAGAAAGACCCAAGTACAATGGCAGCAGGGGGAAGGTTAGACAGCAAGGTTAACTGTTAAGGAAAACAGTTGGAACAAAGGTGAGAAACACACAATAAAATTAACACTAAAACATAGCAAGAACAGAAACGAAATGTAAACATATTCTAGAACATGAGTTTTTGTTTGGTTTTGTTTTTTTGTTTTTGTTTGCTGGGGAGATGTGGTAGAAAAGAGGGGTGCAATTTGCCCAATCAGAGCTGTTTTTCTGGTTTTTTTTGTTGTTTGTTTGGTGGGGGTTTTTTTTGTTTGTTTTGCTTTGCTTTGTTTTTGCTTTCTGCAATAGAAAGGGCAGATTCCTTAATGGCCAAAATGAAAATGCCAATAGGATGGCAATGCGTAATTCCCACTCTATGGGCTGCACTACACATTTTCATCTTGGCAAGAAATGTGATGTAGCTCCGAAAAAACAGTCCCAGAGTATATTTAGCTGCTAAAGCTGTGGCACACAAATGTCACATTCCCATGAGTCAATCCTTTTAAAGAACCCCTCTCACACCCCCACAGATATTCCCCAAGATGTCTGCACTGAATTAAAAGCAAAGCATATGGATGGATGTGACATCATCAAAGCAACCATGTTATAGAAAAGAAAGCAGCAAGTGGACTCTATACAATTAGTACAATCAGTAAGGAGCTATTTGTAAGCACAGAAAAAGAAATAAAACACTGTTCAAAGGATTTGACAAAATCAATGAAGAACAACACAAAACACCTCGCAAAATCAGGAGAAAATGTTAATTTTTTTTTTTTTTGTGCATGTGTGAAAGCAAAAGAAATCACAGCAAAAGTGAAAACAAAATCTTAATAAAAGGATAGTAAGCGTAATATTTCCTGATTTAATTTTATTTAAGAATTCTTTCCTTTGCCCTTTTAAAACAACTCAATAGCAGTTTTGGAGCCAACTGGCTCTGACTGGGCAAAGTAAGGAGTAACAACACACAAGTAGATGGTAATGGTAAACAACCATGGGGTCACCTCTGCCACCATTGTTTGGATTGGTGTAGACTGCTTCCAGCTTTGTCAATATTCATAATTAGGCACCAAAGTCAAGCACTTTTAAGGCTCTATGGTAACCATCACCCCCTGGGAATGGAAGTATTGAATGTTATCTGCCTCATCAGTCAGTGAATTGAAAATTATTAGAATCCATCAACTATACATTTATTAATATTTTCACTGCATGCTCTTCTGAAAGCTGGTGCTGGCATACAACATGCTTGTAAGAGCTAGCTTTCCATCTATTAAGCATTACTTTGCATAAGACTTGTGAAGCAGGGACCCACACATAACAAACAGTGCCATTAAAATGCATACACATTTCTGCCTTCCTCTGGGTACATAAAGGGACAGATCTTCCACTATTGGTGGTTTCTGACACCACTCCCCCGTCTGACACTAGTAGAAGAGGTGAATTCAAGGATCCCTCCATCCCTCCCTTTCTTCTATGTTTCATTTCTGCTTAAATCTGCTTAATGACATTTCCCCCTTTCAGGGTGGATGAAAGATACCACTTACTTTCAGAAAAGGGAACACTGTTTTTTCTAAGAAAAGTCCTCTCACCTGAAGCATTTTGAATAACAGGTGTTACTAGCAACTGGACAAAGAAAGAAAAGAGCCTTTTATTTTGGCTGTCAGCACTCTCCCTGATTTATTGCTGAGAGGAAGAGGAGTGCTACTTTAGGAGAGCATGCAGGAGGGCATCCCTCTATATAAGATATCCAGGAACCACTTTTCCACCATTGCTTCTCTACAGGCGAGGAGACAAGGATGAAGAATTAAAAAAATGAGGATGATATCGCAAACTCAGCTTAAGTAGGAATTAGGAGTCTGATCTTTAGTCTTCAGCACCATCAGTCCCTCGTTACAGTTTTCAGTATTGCAGCTGCGTGAAATTCTTCCTCTGCCAAGGTTCAGCAACAGGATGCAAAGAAGCTGTGTGCTTAATACACACGGAAGCTTGAGCACGTTCTAGAAATTCACTTTTTTGGTTTAGATTTGCACTTACTCTCACAGAATATTTACAGGAACAAGCTCTTAAAAAATAAAATTGTTCAAACAGGGGCAGTTTTCCCCATTCTGGTAGAAAAAGCTACTTAACTGGTAGGTGGGGGATGAGTTCACATCCCTGCCTTAGGGCATTTGAATCTTCACCTTCCATTTCCTGTCAACAAGCCTAAAAGCTAAGGCTACTAGATTAATGTTCTCCATGGTATCTCAAGAAATTTTACTGAATCCTCTGCCTAATTTAACCAGCCTCCTCAACTGGAAAAGTGGTCCAGGCTTTGTCTTTGCTGGGCCAACCAGGTGACGCCCATTGCCTTTATGGTTAGGAATTGTGAAAGGTCTTTGAGGTCAATCCTGGAGAGTTCAGTGATAAACCAAAGATACCTCAAGACTGTGGGAAGCATTGTGTATCTGGAGCTGTTGTGAATGACAGGCACTGAGAACACAGTCTGGGTCCAGAACTTTGGCAGCTGTTTGTGCAGCTCTAATGAAGACTGTTCTGTGATGTTACTGTGGTCACCACCCTGTGCAGAAAGCCTCCACAGCCAATGAAGAGAATTCAAGATTCACTGGGTCAGAAGAAGAGGAAGGAATATGATTTAATAACCTACTAGTTTGGGCAGACAATGCAAAGCAACAGGTTTCGCATACTGGTAGCTTCCCCAAGAACAGATGATGCTTTTGTCTAATGAGTTTTTCATGTAAAATGCATGAACAATAGAGACTGTAATCCACATTTCAATTAATATTTTAAGTGTTTTATATCAAGTATTCCTAGCATAAAGGACTGAAGCTCATGTGTGTTCCTGCCCCTGGTGGGTGCCCTAGCCACTCAGCAAGTGAGTTTTGCTCATACTCATCTTCCTTTTGACCCACTGAGTACTTAATTAGTCCACACAGAGCAAAACATCTTCAATAGAGCAGAGATTGAAAGAGAGATCTAAGAACACCCTGGAGAAGAATAACAAGGACTCAGATATCTCTAGGCAGTGGAGCTATTTGAACCTAACTCCCCTATTTAAAAGGAACGATTTTAAACTCTTTGAGACACAGATAAAAAGGACCTGGGAGAATGATGAGGGTTAAGATGCAATGAGGGGCACTACTACCGTTTCATAGGAGAACAGGTTCCTCTTCTCTAAGTATGTTCAAGTGGCAAATATAGGCAATTGTCTGCCTAATTCTCTGTATGTGTAGCAAAGGTGGACTGGAGGCCAAAGGACAAGGTTTGTATTAGACCCATCTGTGCTTCAGCATAAGCGAAACACTGTGAAATGGTACCTAAATTCCAACTTTTCAGTACATTAAAAAAGCAACATAGAATCTCTCCCCACGAGCTCCTTTAATGTATGCTAATGATCACACTCTCAAAGGTATTTGATACTTAGGTCTCATGAAGATGGTGGAACCGAGGCCCAGTGACTAGGGCTACTCTCAGTTTTACTTTAACAATGGTTAAACTGGAGCAGGCCGTCAGTATCTGTATTGTGATACTGGACCACATGGTCACCAGCTCAAATGAACTGATTGGTGATGTCAAGATTGGAGGCAGCCTGCCTGATCTGGTGAAGTTCACAATCCTCAGGCATATTGGTCGGGCAAAGAATAATGCCAGAACCCTGAATCTTAGGAAAACAAAACTCAGCTCTTCAAGGAGTTAATCAACAGGGAAGCTGCCCTCAAGGATAAGGGAGCAAAACAGAGCTGGCAGTTCTTTAAGGATGTCTTCCAAGACAGAAGAGCTAGTGATCCCCAGGTGAAAGAAACTGGGCAAGGAAGGCAAGAGATTGGCAGGAAGGAAATGCATAGACAGTGGAAGCAGGGACAGGTATCCTGGGAACAGTATAGGAACACAGTACAGTTGTGATGGGATGGGGGTCAGGAAGGCAAAGATGTAGTTGCAGAGATGCAAAGAATAACAAGAAGTGCTTCTACAGGCCATCCAGAAAAGGAAGGTCAAGGAGGTGTATTCCACCCGGTAAGCAAGGCTGCTAGACTGCAATGGGTGAGAAGGCCTAGGTACTCAACAACTTTGTTGCCTCAGTCTTCACTGCCAGCCTGTCTTCCTACATCTCTCAAGTGAATGGTCCACAAGAGAGGGGCTGGTCAAGTGGATGGTCCACAAGAAAGGGGCCAGGTGAGCAAAATCCCTCCCACTGAAAGAGAAAATCAGGTTTGAGACCAATTGAGGAACATAAAAATACTTAAGTCTATGGGATCTGATGAGATGCATGCCAGAGTCCTGACGGAACTGTCTGATGTAATTTCTACACCACTCTCCATGGTATTCAAAAAGCATGGCAGTCAGGTGAAGTCCCGGGCCACTGGAAAAAGGGAAATATTGGTACCTATCTTAAAAAGAGTAGAAAGGTGAACCCTGGGAACTTCTGACCTGTCAGCCTCACCTCTGTGCCTGGGAAGATCACAGAATCACAAAATACACTGAGTTGGAAGGGCCCCACAAGTCCTTAGCCTTGCAGTGGACCATCTCCAGGAGTCACACCACGTACCCAAGAATATCGAGAGGTTTCCTGAACTGTTGTTTGGCCTTGTACCTCTTCTCTGGGGAGCCTGTTCCAGCACCCAACCACCCTCTGGGTGAAGAATCTTTTACTAAAATCCAACCTAAACCTCCCCTGACACAACTTCAGGCCATTCCCTCAAGTCCTGTCACTGATCACCACAGAGGAGAGATTTGTGCCTGCCCCTTCATTTCCTCTGATGAGGGAGTTGTAACTGCAATTAAGTCTCCCCTCAGTCTCCTCTTCTTCATGCTGACCAGACCAAGCCACCTCAGTCACTCCTCATATAGCTTCCTCTCAAGGCTCTTCACCATCTTCATGGCTCTCCTTTGGACACTCTCTAATAGCTTAACAACTTCCTTCTATTGTGGTGCACACAATATTCAAGGTGAGGCTGCAGATCATGGAATAGATCCTCCTAGAAGCTCTGCTAAGGCACATGGAAGACAAGGAGGTGATTTGAGACAGCCAGCACAGCTCACAGCTTTGCCAAGGGAAAGTGCTGCCTGACAAACCTAGTGGCCTTCTACAATGAAGAGACTCCAACAGTGGACAAGGAAAGGGCTACGAGTGTCATCTATGTGGACTTTGGTAAGGCCCTTGACATAGTGTCCACCAACATCATTCTTGCTAAATCGGAGAAAGACAGATTTGATGGGTGGACAGTTCAATGGATGAGGAATTGGTTAGACAGTCAGATTCAAAGGATAGTTGTCAATGGCTCAATGTCTGGAAGGAGATTACTGAAAAATGGTGTCCCTCAGGGGTTCGTACTGGGACCAGTGCTATTTACATCATAATTAATGACATGGTGGTATTGAATGCACCCTCAGCAAGTCTGTAGATGACACTAAGCTGTGTGGTGTGATTGACACACTTCAAGATGAGATACTGCCCAGAGGGACATGGGCAAGCTTGAGAATGGGCCCATGGGAGGTTTAACAAAGCCAAACGCAAGGTGCTGCACCTGAATTAGGGTGACTCCCAGTATCCATACAGGTTGGGGGATGAATGGATCAAGAGCAGCTCTGCTAAGAAGGACTTGGATGAAAGGGTATTCGAAAAGGTGGACAAGGGCCAGCAATTTGCATTTGCAGTCCAGAAAGCCAACTGTGTCCTTGACTGTATCAAAGGTAGCATGGTCAGCAGGCCAAGGAAGGTGATTTTGCCCTTCTGCTTGGTTCTGGTGAGACTCCACTTGGAGTGCTGCATTCAGCTCTGGGGTGCCCAGCACAAGAAGGACTCAGATGTGTTGGAATGAGTCCAGATGAGGGCCACAAAGATGATTAGAGGGATGGAACACCTCTCTAATGAAGACAGGCTGAGAGAGCTGGGGTTGTTCATGCTGGGGAAGACAAGGCTCTACAGAGACTTTATGGCAGACTTCCCGTACCTAAAGGGATTTATAAAAGAGCTGGAGAGGGACTTTTTACAAGGGCAAGTAATGATAGGACGAGGGGGAATGGAATGGTTTCAAACAGAAAGACAGCAGGATTAGATTAGATCTAAGAAAGACATTCTTTACTGTGAAGGCGGTAAGGTGAAATTGGTCACAGGAAGTTGTTGATGCCCCATCCCTGAAAGTGTTCAAGGCCAGGTTAGAAGGGGCTTGGAGCAACCTTGTCTAGTGGAAGGTTCCTGATCATGGCAAGGGGGTTGGAATTAAGATGATTTTGTGGTACCTTCCAACCCAAACCAGTTAAAGATTCTATGGTCCCATGATTCTATGATTGTTAAGAGAAGGAAATAATGTGAAATTAGCCGAGATCTGCTGTGCTGCCCTAGGGAATTCAAAGGCAATATAAATGTGTGCCCTTAAGAGCAATGGGAAGGCACAGATCTTGCTCTTTCAGAGAACAGGGCATATGAAATTTAAACAGAGTGAAATCCCCACTGTTTCCCTCCTTTCTCATACACACATACAAGACACTACGAAGGCATAAACTTCTGTTTGTTTTGTGTGGTTTCCTGAGGCAGTGAATTATCTAGGACTGAGTCTAAGATTGGCTGCTTAGTTTCAGGCTTTATGATAAGCTTTTAATTTTAGGAGAGGAGTTTCATTACATGTTACTCCAAGCCAGCTGGAAGCAGTTACACTTTAGTCCTCCTCCCCCTCCCTTGTCACCACAGGATGTCATTTCCAAGGCCTTACCCTTCTTGTCTTGATGATTATGGGATGAAACTGCCACATATGGATCTGTATTTTCAGATGAACCAAGCGGATCCTTCCAATCCAGCAAGCGTCCCCTAGCATCATAACCCTGTCGAGCGCGAGAGTCAGAAGTGGTGGTGCTTGGGACTAGGGAACTGGAGTGTCCTGTTTACATTATAAATACAGGTAGGGAAGATAAGTCTCATTAGTCACTTACCAGCTACCTCCTCATGCTCAGGAATGCACGCATTTCTTTGCTTCTGGGATGAGTGAACAGTTTTACCTTAGGCTGAGGAATGTTTCAAAATTCCTTCAAAATACAGCCCCAGAGAAAAGAGGGGATTTGAACCTTTCAGATCAGGATGCTAAGAGGTGCTGCCACTGAGCTGGCAATTCTTTGCTTTAACTCAACAGAGTTAAATGCATTGTGAAAGAGGGTAAGCACACTTCCTTTGGCTGGATTCAATACATAGCCTGAATGAAATTGAAGTGTCAGCCCATGCTGTCATGGTACTGAATTAGTTAAAAAGTAATTTTAAAAACAATTTAAAACAGAACAACTTCTAAAATAGCTGAAACTGAATGGGAATGAACTACAAAACGGCAACATCAGTGGTACTCTGCTTCGTGGTCCCAGGAGAAGGAAGGATTGCTGAGCATCAGCATGCTCACACTGCAGCATCCCGCTTCAGATGGGAAACATCCACGGCCAGCTGCTTGCACCCACTTGCACCATCACTATTGTCTGAGCTCCTGCTCCAAAATGGCTCAGCAATAAGCACAAAACTGACTATAGTTTCTGCTCAGAGTGACAGTGAAGACAATATCTCACTACATGGATTTGCCCAAGAACCCATGACTCCAGTAGCAGCTGGACTGAGGTTTCATGTGCCTTTTTTTTCCACTACAAATGCTAAAGACATTTTTACTGCTGTCCTGAATATGGCTGATGAGCTCTTCGCATTATCAGACACCCCAGTGAACAGCATGTTTGCAGAACATGCCCTGCTGGAAACATGGAACAATTTTAAAGGCAGTTTGGCTGGGGCAGAGAAGTACAATAGCACCTGAAATGCTTCAGGTGCTTGGAGTCTACTATCTCTCAAAGATGGCTCAGCTACTTTGGGGAAGAGGTACAAAACACCACCCACACTACATCATTTTGACCTCAAAACCACACTGAAAGTTTCCTTTTGGCACACATGCCAAAGTGAATTATTTTCAGCAGGACTAAAGGAGTTCTGGTCCTCCTTAATTTTATGTGGAGCAACTGTATTGCCCCTTGCCTACTTTTCTGACACAGCCCATCAAAAAAGAGCTTTCTGACACATGCTCAAACACAAACTAACAGTTGGGTTATTCACAGACAGAATGGCATATAGTGCTTCTTCTTCAGATAATGCCAGACAGACTGACAGCAGCCCTCCTTTGCTCTGGCTCCTTTTGAACAGCCCAGCAAATTAATTTTCCTTCCTTAGATGAGTCTCCCTTGAAGAGGAGTCCAATCACTAGGCTATAGACTGCCCTAGCAGGCACCCTTTCTGGGCTTCTTTCCTTGATCTTGCTTCACTGCTCAGAAAACTAATTTGAGACTCACTGAGGCAGAGACAGATCAACACAAGTAGCTGAAACTCAAATCCACACAGAGAAGGCACAGAGTTGGGCAGGTAGAATCTGTGCTTCTGTAGTTTATTTTAAACAGTCACTGGATAAGCACAAAGGTTTCGGATGCTGCATCTCCAAAAGGCTTTTTAAATGCCTTCTAAAGCCATCCAGACCCAGCTCTCAGAAGCACAGAAAGAGATGATGAACCTAGATCCTCAGTTCAACTCCAGCAATCAAAAATCTAAATGTTGGTCACCAATGTCCCCAGGCTTTTTGAAGCACCCACATGCTTCATTTTATCCAGCCCTTTCACCAGCTTCATGGTGTTGAGCTAATGATGAAGTCAGCAAAACTCTGAAACTACTAAGACACCGTTACGAAGTCTGGCTGAATATTAATGGCCTTAGAGGAAAAAAATATCTGTGCTTATCTGCATGTTTTTGAGGAGCCCTTTTGATTTACTGCACAGGATTATATATAGAAACACTTTGGACTGAGCTTTGCATAGGACATGGACACAATGAACTCCTGTAGCTTGTATGCTTATAAAGAAAAATTGGTCAAATTCACAGCACTACCACCACAAAGCAAACCTTCAACTACAATTAATTCTTTAACACAATTTAGCTCTGGACTTCAGTCTGAAGGCTTACACTGACAATGGCACTGGATTATTTTTTACCCACTCATTTAGAAAGTGTGGATTCTCCCAGCCATCTTTCTTTAACATGGCAAATTAAAGGCTGTATTTTGTTAAGACAGAGCTTTTAATGTCACTCAGATAGAAAAGAGAATCCAAACGTTACCGTCTTTTAAAAGGTTTTCATAAACCATGGCATGGCTGGGAACATTGGTAACACACAAGTAGATGATTATGGACTCTGATCCAAATGTGCTGCCTGCTCCACAGCAATCCTGCAGCAGGTCTGCTTGTTTCCAAAAGGACAGATAAAGGTCCAGCAACCGAAAACACTGAATGCATGAAAGCATTCACTCTAACACCATTTTACACTTGTCAATTCCTGTGCTCATCCCCAAGAAATAAGACAAATAGGGCAGAGAACAGACTAGAAAATGGAAATTATGGGATTTTTATGTTTTCTTTTCCCTAAGGGCTAAACCACAGTCCCAGCATTTGTGGGGTTCCAGTCTCCAAGTTAATACTCCATTCAGCAGCCACAACAATGTGTACACTATTTAGTCAGTCTACAAATAGTGCTGCTCTCAATATAAGAAAGCTTGATAGGGAGGTAAAAGAGAAGAAAATCTTGCCAAGTAGCAATCATATTTTGCCTGTCTTTGATATTCGCTTATATGCCCGTATCTCTGTCCAGACATTTGCACTTTTAAGTGTGTTTAAAGGCGGAATTCAAAGGAAAAGCTCTATGTATGGTTAAAGAAAATATTTTATGATACAGTAATCTAGTGCCTAAGGGGCACATTTTCAGAGGATGGTGGGGTAAGGGGGAGATTGCCTGAACCATGTTGCCAATACACACAGAACTTCCTTGTAATGGAAAGGTAAGGCTTTGTGAAGATATTAGTGTGTACCAGAGGGTCACTAGGTAGAAAGGAGTTCCACACAAATGCAAAAAAATCAGTTTATTCTCTCTGTTACTAATGCGTTAATCAAGTACATGCTGAGAAGCAAGCTTCCACAGCTAATCAAGATAAACTTTCTCCTATTTGATTTTGAGGAAGCAAGGCAGGAGCAGATTAAGCCTTAACAGCTTGTCCCAGTTGTGTTAGAGCTGTATTCTGCAAACACTACTGGGCAGTGATACTGCTCCCATAAGCACTATCAGTGTCCTGTAAGTGCCTGAATAGCCAGTCCCGATGGGTGAATTTCACCTCTGCGAAGGGTGGCACCACAAATGTGTAAGCCACTCAAGTTTCTCTCATAAACAGAGAAAAGACTGAAGTGGCAAGCAACCCAGGCTTGATCCTCTCACACACAGCCATTATTAAACCTTTACAATGTGTCATACAGTTTGCAACATGTAGTGGGCCTTTTTTCCCATTACACTATTTTTACCACTCTGACTGTGTAAATAGGCTTTGGAGAAATTTAAAGAGGCCTTTGCACACATGAGATGCGGCCAGTACCTCTATGTTAATAACGGTTAGTATAAAAACCCAATTCTGCCTTTGTTTTAAAACAAATAACTGAATAACTGCACATGTAGTGCTTTTCAAATGTCTTTGTTTAAAGCAAACATGTAAAAATCAGACACATTTTAAAAAAATCTGTTTTAGATGCTTCCATTATTTGCAAAGACATTTCATTGGAGTGCTGTAATCGAGTTACAGAGGCAGTGTAAAAGCACTTAATGTCTACAAGTACAGATAATGATTCAGAAAGGCTGCACTTCTGTAACTATAGCTTGTTCTGAAGTGCATTTGTAAAACGTAAGCAGTTTTTTTCAGGTTTAAAACAAAGACAGGGATTCAATATGTATTTGATAGTTGCTCTAATATGCACAAGTCATTAGGATCTCAGAGGTTAAGATGCTACCCTATTAACAGCTCTAGCAGCCTAATTAGACAATTAGAAGGAAAAGCTAAATCAATACTACAGAGGGAGAAAAGACTATGGCTAGGGGGTAAAATAAGGGCCCAATTCACTAAGAATTGATGTTTCCAAAGGTAATTGAAGCTGCTTAGAATTTTGCAGAGGAATCTAGCCTAATCACCTTGTTTAAATATATGGTTCTTGCATAATTTCTTTCTGAAGTTCCGTAGTCAGACTTTCAGTCCGCTATCCTCTCCTTGGGTGTCACTTGAATAGTTACCCGTGTGGGTTTTGCACTTCACATGTTTGCAACTGATCATGTGAGACTGCCCTAGAAAGAAGGCCCACCTGCCAAACTCAGGAGGAGACTGGTGCCAAGAATACAAAGACTAAGGGCTTGGTTCTCCTTCATTCTCACTGCTACAGATGGGCAGTAAGTCTGTCGAAGGAGGGTGATTTATAGCAGAGTAAACCAAGAGAATCAGGCCTTGAGACTTCTTTTGTCTTGCGTTTTAGATGCCTTTAGATATATTTGGTCCACTGAATACAAAAGAACCCTAGGCATTCTCTTCACTGGTATCTCAGTGTTCTGAGGCTTAATCTATTATGACATACTATTTTCTTACGCGTTAAACTATTCTCAGTAACATTAAAATAGACTATTAATAAAATTTTTGTTTTCTCAAAAAAAATTTACTCAGATCAGCCACTACAGTTAGCCAACATGAGTTTACTGGGGCTGATTTACTACCTCATCCTAGGCTTTTTACACTCCTGATGCAGAAGATCAATAGAGGTGACTAGCGCATTTTCTTTCATATTTTGCCATGGTAGGTAAACAGAAAGACTGACTGCAATAACATCAGAATGGATATTTTAACCAAACCCATAAAAGGAAGACCTGACTTCCCTAGAGGCCATGTTATCAGGGTGCATCCGAGAAGGGTCAGTGAAATAATCTGTGAAAGACGGGGCATGAATGGGAATCCATGCTAATGTTGGGTCGGCATTTCTCCATTGCACTTGTTTGGAGGGTCCTACTTTAAAAGCTAGGTTCATTTATGGAGTCTTTCTTTGGGCTTGACATGCCTGGACAATAAAATGGACTCCCTTTTGTTAACTGGCTTTCTTGGATTACAGCTTTTTTCCCTCCGCTGGTCACTTGAAACACTTTTGTACTGTCTTGGTCATATCAGTTTTTACTCAAGTTCCCAGTAATAGTGTAGTTGGGAGGACCTGGAACCACAGACCCATAGCTATAACTATGCAGTCTACGAATTCACTTAGGAAATCTTGAACATTTCTGGTACATCAGCACTATGCCCAAATACATATTATCTTTGCATTCAACAGTATGGATTTTGTTATGATTCTTCTGCATATTCTTCAAATGCTCCGTACATTTGAAATACAGCAATTTTAAAACAAATTAAAGTACAAACTGTATATGCAGATGAAACTGTGAGTATTTGATATAGTAGGAAGTCTTAACTTGTCTTTAATTTTGTACATTCCCTTCACTGGTTTTCATTATCATTCCTTCAAATAAGTTTTAATTGCACACTTTCCCCATTTCCTTGTAATAAACGACAAGGGGAATTTTAGTTTTAAAAATGTTGAGGAGCAGTACTGTGCCTCCAGTTATTTATATTCTGCTTTACTGAGTTGTCATTGATTCTGTTTTATACCTGCATATTCTGTAGGAATAAGATGAAAAGATCAATTAAAAGTTCCCCACAACTCTGCATTAACCTATCACTTGCTATGTTCAGCGAAACGTATCGTGAATTTGACCTATGTCTGATGAACTGCTAGTCTTGTACAGCCTAAAAGCCATTTCACTAAGAAGCTCCCACCCCACACTGATGTTTGCCACTGACTTCACTGGGAGCAATACCACACATCCTCTTAGCTTGTGAATACTTGTCTTTGTTCAGGATGACTATGAAGAAAAACTATTGCAATATATGTCTAGGTTTGAATTTAAAGTGATTATTTATTCTGCAGTGATTCCTCATGAAGACATTTATTCTTCACTCCAAGAACCAGCATAATCCACTTTCAAATATGCAGAACAAAGTGGTGGAAAGCACTGTGAGCCCAGATTAACAGTTGCCTCATGGGAACCTGTTACTCTAGGCTTGTAGAAATGATCCTCTTCAGCTCAGGTAATTTAATTTGCTATGTGAATTTCTTTTATTCTTTTTTACAGACCAGGTCCCATTCAGGCAACAAGCTACTGCAAGAATGGACAACATAAATGACTAACCCTAGAAGTGACAACTTTCAGGAATTGGGGCATAATCCATGGCTAATTTTCCTTATGAGTGATCTTTCTGTAACCCAGGGATAGTTCTGCTCCTTTCTTTAAGGTATCTCTTACTGGCAGCTGTAGCAGTAATGACACCAGCCTGGACAGCTCATGAGTGGGATGTGAGCTGCTATCTTGTTTTTCCTGGTGAACAGATAAGATGTATCTCTGTACCCAGGTGTTCCTTTGAGGATTCAAATGAAGCATGGTCTTAATCATATCTGCTGGCATGCCATTAAAATAGGCCATATCTGACTTGAATTCAGTGGAGAGTTTTGAGGGAGGACAAGAAAACAGGGATGGAAAATCAAGAAGTATGACTTAATCCTAATTGTGTTTAGTGAATCGGGCCCTCAAAACCAAGACAAAACAAGTAAAAAAAGGTTAACAGCTATTTGAGTACAGAAACTACTAGCTAACAAAGGATCTGGGGAGAATTTTTAAAAACACTCGTAAACTGACCATACACTGTGTCGTAAGACATTTCATGATCAGGTGAAGCAGTTGAAATGTCTATGAACAAGATAAATTGGGAAGAAACATTAAATATAACAAAAGTATGAAAATACTTAAAAGTTTAGTTAAAAGTGATTCCTATAAAATATATTTGCTGTCAGTAAATAACGAAACTAAGAACTTCCTTACCATTCAGGGCTACGAAGGAATCTGAAAGACAAATAACAGGGGAAAAATCATTATTTCTCTCTTGTTTTTTCTTTTAAATAGTTTGCTGCTAGCAGCTGTTTATGTTTCAGCTGATACTTATAAGTATGTGGTTAGTACACTAAGGACCCAGGCAAAACTAATATTCAGACATACCCCAAACCAATGTCTGGCTTTGAAAGTGTTCATGACCAGCTGTGCAAAAGGCATATCAAAGGGGAAAGCCAGTGTCCTCCCTGCCATGGCTTTGTTTGCAAGTCCTAACCTAATACACGGCTTTGCAAGGGATGCAGTCAGCAATGAGGACAAAACTCACATAACCCATGACCACATGAAGTAATAAGATCAGCTGGCTTAGCAGGGAATGAAATCTACCCCTGTGCAGTGTCAAGGTTCAATGCATCATTCAGGGCTAAAGAGGGATTTAAGCAGGGCATGTACTTTGTTGCTCTCTGCACAGAAGCAGATCTCTCTCTGTGAGAACAATGTCCTGTTCCTGAATAATTTCCTACCCTTTTATATGTAACAGGTATCAGGTACACTCTACTCCTGCCTAACCTATTTGCCCAAGGAGAATAGAACTGGCTGAAAAGGGCAAAAATGCACCAGCTGAGAATTGACCTGATTTGGGTTCTAACCCATTTTACAGGGAACAGAGGTGAGACTATCTGTATACCTCCTTAAAAGTTTTTGAGACAACCTACACAACCCTATCTTAGGACAGAGGCTGAAATCCTTGTACTCATTTAAGCACTTATATCATAGTAATTAACGACTCTTGAATAAGGATGCACAAGGCATGAGAAGGCTCTGGCTTTCTACAGAGCAGCTGACCCACACTGTACCCCACAGCACACCCTAGGCCTCTGTTATTTTGGTCTTTATTCCAGAAGTAATGACTCTCTTGCTGTACATTAATTTTCATCTTTATCAATCTTATTTCAACTACAGGCATCAGTGCAAATTGCACAGAAAAGAATGTGAGTCTTGATTTCATGAGGTTTATAAACAATATATGGGGCTCAGAATTAAAAGCAACCTTGATGAAAACAGAAGCTGTCGTGAACACTGATGTTCATATTTCTGAAGGCTCAGAAATCAGCATGCAAAACTCCTTTGCACGCAATACAAGCTATGCACTCTTAAGCATTTCAGTGCAAAACCATAAATGTTAAAAGACTGTTTAAGATTTCAACTCATGCTGTCAGTACCTAAGGTTTACCATTAAAATTTCTTATGCTGAGTCAGCAGTACCTGACCCTTACTACCACTAAGCTGTCCAGGCTGTGTGTAAAATCCCCCAAGATTCACAAACTAAACAGTTGCCACTTTTTGATCGAGATTCAAAACTGAACATATACTTCAATGTCTCCCTGTGCTGCATGGGAATTAAAGTCACAGACTACACCAAGAAACTAAGCCATTTCTTTATGTCTACATAAATAACTCAACCACCATGGCTAATAAAGACATTAATACCCAGTTCATTATGTCATTGCTGTAATCAACATCCTCTAGAGCTGAGCTTTACTCATTATGTAACTGCTTTGAAGTCTGATGTTTGTATAAATCAGACAACTTGGGCTATTTTTGTCAAACACATTTAAACAACAGTTCCTCCTCTGACCTGCATCGTTAGCTGCAGTTGCTTTCCCTGTTATGGCTTACATTGCTACAAAAGAATGCCTGACAGGTGATGGTGATTTGAGTAATTCAGAAGGATACTATGACACATGGTAAATAGAGGGTAAAAACTTCGCTTACTTTGGCAGTCACCCAGGCCATCTGTATTGCCATGTTCTATGTCCTGTTCAAATGCCAGTCTAAATAATACAAAGAAACAAAACAGGATGAATAACAACAGTCATAGGCTTAACTAGAGAAAGATTACCACATGTGTACTGAAACTGTCTGTTTCTTTGGAAATTCCACACAAAGACTGAAAAATTGTAATAGAGACATTTCAGTTATTTTTTCATTGCTTAATGACTTCTTGGCTTCCGATGATGCTTCGTCTTTATATTATTACTTCTAAAAAATCCATTGCATGCTTCATTACCAAGGGAAGAAAACAGATTTGTATTTTTTAAACTGTTAAATACATGATGTTATCAGGAGCAACAATAACCCTACCTTAACTTGTCCATAGTAGATCAGGTGCACAGATACTTTGGTGTGAGAAAGAAGCTAAGCCATTGGGCAGGTATTGCGCTGGGGGAAGACAACCTGCATTTCAGCCAGGTTGAGACTGCAAGGCATAAGGTCTAGTTCTCAGAAGGTATACTATCTAACTCAAGGCACTCTGTTGAAAAACACTCAACAGGCTTTTCTAGCTGACACACTCTATGCTCCTAACCTCTGCCTGTGATTTTGGGTAACTATTGAAGCTGTTCTTCCAACTTCCTGTATAGTCAAAGGTGAATGGCAAGAACCTCGGAGAACTTCCAACACCAAGCCCTTGTCTACATTAATTAGGATCCTGCTCTTGAGGGATAATTACTCTTGCAGACAACTCATTCTCAACTCTGTGCTCTTAAAACTCATGGTCAACTGTCACCTGTTCCAAATATCTCTGCCTCCTGTTGGCTAGCTTAGAAGTTCATTAGACATCTTCCAAGCTGATCTGGACCCCCTTTCTAACTACTGGACAGATGTCTATGCTACACTTCCACTATCTTGAGGAAGTATAGCTGTATACTTCAGAGTAGGCAATCATGAGGGGTGTCAGAAGTGGCCAAGAAATGTGAGCTCTGAAGTGGGTCTGTTGTCTGTAACCTTCACAGACTTTCATTATTATAAAATAATTAAATTTTACTGTTAACCAGGGGGAGATCCAGCACTTCTCTAAATCTGTTTTAAGCTGTTACTGTGCTCTGTGATTCCTCTTAGTATTGCACAGTAAATTAGAAGGACTGGTTTTGTTTTCAGTGGACAAATTGCTTCAGTAATTTAATTTGGATTCTATTGCCTCTTTAATCAGCTGTGATGGCTCCAGTGTAGGCTGGTCCAGACATATCCATCCAGTTTGCTCCTTTCAATAACATGCGGACCTTAGTACAGCTCTTTCATTCTCTTCTTCCTCCTCTTTCAGGAGTTACCAATCAGCTGACAGTTCACATCAAAAAAATTTGTGAGACATTTCAGAGGTGAATACAAATAAGGTAGAAACAAATACTTCCCACATTTTTCTTCCCCTAAGAGGCCCATGTTTCAAATAGCTCTGCCCAAGACTGCCTGGCGCCACAGCCAGAGATTCACGGCCTGTCCAGCCAGAGCCCTTACTCACTTGGAGCCAAGGGCCAGCTGTGTGCACATGCCGCTCTCCTTCACCCATCCACAGTACGGGTCTCTGGATGCTATGCAGGCCCTTGAGAAAGAAGAGCACAAGGTTGCATTCATGAGTGCTCCCAGCTTCCTACACAAACTGTGCAGGCTTCTGGCAGCCACCAGAAAACACCTACTTTTTGCATTTGCCGTGACGCTCGCAACGTCCCAAGGGAACCTTGATGACACAGGTGGAAAAGGCGATGTACAGGGCACTGCTGGGCTTGTCAAGCTGCATGCCCACAATCCGCTTGTCCTCCGTACCATCGTAGCTGCACCTAATTAGAAGAAAAGTGAGATAAAGATAAAAATGGGTTCCACTGGGAAAACTGATGAAACCTTAATGACTTCTCAAGCTAGAAAAAAACCCCAAAATACCCAACACAAAAATCTCCCACAACCCCCGTCCCCTACAAGAAAGGTAGAATAGAATAAGTAAAGTAAAAAACCAAAAAATAGCCACTACAACCACTGGTAGATCTACAAGCACGTATTAAAATGCATTAGACAGGGGGATAAGAACTGAAGAGAGACAGCACACCAGACAAGCTTCTGAGGGCCCTTCATTTTTTGTGTTTACTCTTCTCTAGCACTTAAAGTAGATGAAATTTCTGCATTAGTATAGCCCACTTCAAAGCCCCCTTAGGCATATTTGAGGAAGACTGAAATGTGGAAAACTTCCCTTGGAGAGCAGCTTGCTGGTTGTTGAGTTATTTGGAGAGGAATCAGAGTTTTTTATGGGATTAGGAAATTAATCTTCCTTTGCAGAACTTCACTTTTAATTATCCATCAGCTGCTGCACAGGACAGGCTATTTTCTACACCTACTGAATAAAAAATTTTACTGCAATGTAGAGACTGATAAGCAGACATCCCCTCCCTGAAAAATTTAAAATTATTCAAAAAACTTGGCTTCTCTAACTACTTCCCTTTCCATGGGACAATCTACTCTCTGGGAAATCAGAAGTTCAAAGTCACCCACAAATGAGTACAAAGAATCAGATACACACTTTTCAGGATTGTAAACACTGATCTCCTCCAGGAAAAGGCTGTCATTTAGGAAACCAGTGTTTCCTGTCCGTGCCAAGAACTTCAGGATGATTCCCTTCTCTGACCCCAAGAAAACCACGGTGTAGTTCTCATATGGCCCAGCTGCAGAGTCCACAGCAATTTTGGTCAGGCGGTATCTAAAATAACAATACAGCATTTTGCATCACTTGAGATTAGATTGTCATTTATTTAATCACTTTTTCTACTTCAGGTGACTGTATGGCAGCTTCTAGAAACCCTATAACACATTTAAGCACTTTTCCTACCCAACCATAAGTCACCCAGACTACACCAGTTTAGCTCATCAGATGCTGAGAAATTTTCATGTTTGCATGTCTATACATCCAACAGCTAGCAGAATTGTCTGCAGAAAGCTGATGGCATGCTAAGAGTCTGATGGCATTTAGAAATTATTATTCCAATAAAAAGCAAAAGCCTGGTGATTTCTTCAGGCAGGTAAAGAGAATCAGCACAGTGAAATTTCAAGAATTGTCACATTAAATGCAGCAATAATGATAATAACCTCAATTCAACTTTTTTTGGGGTCAGGAAAAGCTGTGCCAGTACAATAATAAAATGCTAAACTCCATTTGACCTTGCTAAAAATAATCATACAACCTCCACCAAGCAATTTTAGTACTGGGGTGATAATGAATCTTGGGATGATATTTATTGAAAATTAGTATAATGGTAATTTGGTACCAGTCAGCTGGTACAGGCTATCAAAGGGAAGCACTCTGCAGAACTTCCTTCTCTCCTCTTTGGTTGGAGGTACAAAATCTGACATAAAAACCTGACAGAAGGCACATTACTAAAACTAAGTCAGATGCTTCAGAGCTAAACATTGCCCAGCACAAAACTCTTCCCTTGTTTAGGGGAAGCAAGGAAAATATGGCAAAGGCTATTCACATTATTCTGTTCACAGCTGAAAGGTAGGTAAGTAGTGTAGTGAGTACAGCAAAAAGTGGGATGTATTTTGATAGGAAGGTGATGGTGTATTTAACACTTGCTGATTTATGAGCCTTTGTTCAAATCTGTTACTATTTTTTTCTTGTTGCCATAGAAAGGATACAGGTTATGTGATTACTTATGCCTATATACTTTTCCAAACACTAAAGCATACCAGTACATAACCTGACAGACAGCTACATATCCTGTGAACATATCCTGGCAGACATGTTTGTATCCTGTGTACATATTCCTGAGCTGTCTGCTGATCCTTGCCCAAAGTTTTCTACAAAGCTGTCTCAAACACTGACCCATAAGCCAATAGGCATTTCCTCCAAGATCTGTTTTCAGCAAAGTGGCTTGAAAGGTTTTTCCTATCTTGAAAGCTGCTCAGGGAGTTCTGCAGCATCTGCTCAGCTCTGCCACCATTCCTAGCTGGATTCATGCCTAGCACACCAAGGACATTTACAGAGTTGGAGAATATTTGAAGCAAGGCTATTAGCACAACTTGACAGCTACAATGAGGACAAGAGTTCACTTGGTAATACATACCTGACCATTGTTCTCAAGAACCAAGGTCGATTAACAATGGAAGGCACAGCCTCATCCATCAGTGGATGTGTTTTGATGAAGTTCAGAGTATCATCTGGGAACTCGTTAGACGTTACATATTTTTCTAATGATGCAGAGCCAGCACAGCAACCAGGTCTATGTACAATGAGAGAGTAAAGCCAGAAAACTTATTTGACATTGAGAGCAAACCTCCTTTAGTGATTAGGCCCTCAATGAAATCTGATGTATTTTACAAGAACTAGAATGGAGGATTGAGAAGTCTGGTGGACTTTTTCAGCCCTTCAAGGGGAAGTCTAAAATCCTGCTCTATCATCCGTACAGAAGGACTTGACATGCCACGTAAAAGCACAGGCATTTCTTCATCAGCAGTGTTACACACAGCGTTTGTAGTTTATCAACTCATAAGGAACCTGGCCACTTCATGTGTGCACTTGGCTTGATGTTGCCCACTGGCACAGGTTCTTTATGACCTGTAACTTGCCTAGTTGACTGCTCTCTTCTGGAATAAAAGCAGTCCCTAGAATACAGAAGAAAGTTGATATTTTTTTAACAGATATGAAAGAATGGCACTTATCAGTCCTGTATAGTAGAAAGCAAAAGTACTGGAGAAGACAATCCAGACAGTATCCATGTATCCAATATATATCTAATATAGATGAGATGATTTAAGAATGGTACACATTTAGCACTTTCACTGAAATGTTATCTACCATTCTCTGACAATTTAAATGCAAATCTGCTCACCTTATTTCTAAAATCTACCTGGCTCCTAAGAGGTAGCTTAACTTCCCTGCCTGAACAGGCCATCTCTACAAAGGAAGCAGCAAAGTGCTTTGCCTGTTGTTTATATTTTGTATGCCATTTTCTCTAACAAAAAATACATTGGACGCTATTTTCAAGAGCACTATGACTCTTCACTTTGAGCCACTGTGGGATGGGAAGATGAAAAATGGACCATTCACTTATAAACACAGCAGTGCCCAGTTTTCATCTACTCTTATGTGAGTAGAGTCACTGACATCAAAGGAGTAATGTCAACTTGAATGAAATACAACACTGGTCTATCATATACGTTGCTCAGATTTAGATAAATATTCAAATAGTAGGTAAATAGGACTGGAGGGAACTAGCTACGCTGAGTGTAGTCCCACAAGAGCTGAGCAATGGACACTACGTGCAGACACTGTGTGCTCTTGGCTCTTTATAAGCAAAATATTTTGGTGTCTTGTAACTGCATGTAGAACTAGCAATAGACGAAGAGAAGAAGAAACCAAGTGCATCACTGGATTCCTAGGCCCTTGCAAGGGTACAGACTCATGACGCAACATTCCCAGAGAACTTGGGGAAGCAGCCTACACTTTCTGGTACTGTGGTGCCTAGGCTTTCTGTATATCTAAGCTGGAGACTTATTTACTCCTAAATCCTAATTGCATGATAGGATTAATCCTGTTCTGATCTCAAAACTGGTTTAACTGATCAAATAAATAAATAAAGCCAAGTAAACCCTACTTTTTTTTGCCAAAAGGGGAAGTGAGGCCCCTGAGAGGCATGTTAGAATCAATAGGAGCAGTAATGTTCCTGCACTATACTGAGATACCCAAATAAAAATGACCTTATTTCAAAGGTGCCACTCACGTACTTCACCATGAGTTAGAAGTAATGATTATTTTCTATTAAACAGATTGATAGCCAAATGTTACATGAAACAAGGCTCACAATTTACTTCATATTATGTCCTGCAGACCTAAAAAGAAGTATTATCCCATCTTCATCATAACTGTTAGGCAGCTATTGGCTCATCAGAAAGTCAAAATGCAACTTTCTCATTTTCCTTCCCACTAAAAGAAATTTCTCTTCCCCTTTTCCCCTTCCCTGACAATATTTTCTAAGTTCCAAATAAATGAGCTTGGAGCCTTGTGCAGCTTTGTACTCCCAAGGCAGCTCATGGTGTCAACAACTTGTTGAAAACACTGTGGAATGGAGATGAGAATCCAACAATGGTGCTAGAAGGTACCTTACTAAAGCTCACACTGAGAACAGACAGAATTTACCAGATTTCCCAGTCATCTCCATGCTCTTGAGTGAGAACTTCAGAACAAATAACAGCACAAGAATCCTACAATTGGCAACTCCAAAATGTGATGGAACAAATTTGAATTAGGCAGAAACTCAGTGGCCATCATGGAGCTTCATAAAATCATAGAATATCCTGAATTGGAAGTGACCCACAAGGATCACTGAAGTCCAATTCCTGGCCTTGCACAGGACCACTCCAAGAATAACACCATGTGACTGAGAGCATTATCTGAACACTTCTTGAACTCTTCAGGCTTGATGCTGTGACCACTTGCCTGGGGAGCCTGTTTCAGTGCCGAAATATCCTCTGGGGAAGAACCTTTTTCTAATATCTGACCTAAATGTCCCCTGAGACAACTTCGGGCCATTCCCTCAGGTCCTGTCACTGGTCATCAGAGAGAAGAGATCAGTTCCTGCCCCTCTTCTTCCCTTCACAAGGAAGCCGTGGACTGCTATGAGATCTCCCCTCAGTCTCCTCCAGGCTGAACAGTCCAAGTGACCTCTGCCACTCCTTATATGGCTTCCCCTCTTGGCCATTCATCATCTTCGCAGACTTCCTTCGGATGTCTCTAGTAGATTTAGATCCTTTTCATATTGTGGCACTCAATACTGCACAGAGTTCGTCAGATATGTTTTTAAGTTATTTACGCTATGAAGTGCAATATAAAACGTGCATTAAAGTGATAGACCTTAACTGAGATAAATGAATTTATCTATATGCTCATCAGTATCTCAGAGCAAAATGTTACCAGTGTAAATGAGTTAACAAGTGTCTGTCAACAGCAACTTGTATGAAATGGGTTCTTGCAGGAAGTACAAAGAGAGTGTAATAGAGAAGATGCATGTAAACACAAAGGCAGCAGGGAAAGCAGGGAAAACAAGTCACAGCAGGAATGAGGGAAACTGAATCTCCAGTTTGGTGGAATGCTCTTTTTCTCTCAATAGTGCATCCCCTGTGGCACTTAAATTGCATGTTAACCATAGAACAGCAAACTGCAGAACTAGTGCTGGCTTTGTAATCAGATATAACCATTACTGAACCAATTTCCAACAGGTATGTAACTCTCACCACTCTTAAGTGATTGTTCTGACCAAGTAGGTCTGATGCTGGTCTGATTTATGCTACACAAATTTTTTTAGGTGGAAAAATTCTCATTTGCATACTTTAGATCCAAATTCAACTCCTAATTTACTGCTGCAACATGTATAATTGTATCTACATCTTACAAAGCAGTTCAAATTACCAAAAAACCTCTGCAACATGCATGAAGGAACAGAATAATATCAATACACATGAAACATACCTGGGCTTGGGCACTCGTTCATCAGGAACTGGTGTCCATGTGGAATCTGGAGACTTTTGTTCTTTGAATCTCCCAGTAAATACATTGGCAATGTCAAGCATGTCATAGGCACACACTGCAGAGCCTGGGATGCTGCAAAGTGACATTTCCCAGAAACTGTTACTCATTCTGCAGTTATGCATAAAACCTGAGCAAAAAACATGCTCTGTAGAAGTCTTAGTACCACAGGATACTCAATTCTGAACTCTGAACCCAGTATTAACAGGAAAAGCCAGGCTCATGGAAAAGCTTGAAACATAACAATCAGCAGATAGCTCCTACCAGCAGAATTTATTTCAAATCCTCAATAGAAAGAAGTAATTGCAATTATCTCGAAGAAGTGAAAGATTCTGGGAAACTCTGGCTACTACTGACTAGTAACAAGCAGTCTCCTTCAGAGTCGATTATTTAGAAATTTAATTTCTTTTAAGTCATAACATCTCTCAGTACTAACCCTCACGATCCACATCATGCTTTAAAAATTACACTGAAGACAGTTCAGAAGTTGGTGCTAAACAAATTGGAAGCATGATGCAATGTGCCATTGACCTGGCATTTACATGTAATTACTTCATCCTCCCACAGCCTGACCTCCACCACGTTTTCTCAACAGAAGAAGTTAACTATGTTCAGGAATTTGCTCTACTCAACGAGATGCAAAGAACTAATAAAAGCAATTTAATAATATTTTAGTTCATAATGTTGCAAGTTTCAACTTTTTGAATATTTGCATGCAACTTTATGACAGCATTGTCTAAACATAATTGTATTCTCACCTCTGTACTCTCTAAAAGGCTTAGGGGTTTCCCATGGTCAGTCACTTGGAAACATGAATTATTCATTTATCCACCTTTCCTTTTTTTATACATGAATTGCTATATTGGTGTCTGACTTTGAACACTCAGTTTTATTGGGTAAATAGCATGAACTTAAGCTGGCCGAGGCTTTCAATCCTGCTCTCAGCTAGTAGCTTATTATACACAAAGAAAAAATGTAGTAACTGTAATACTGTTACAGAGAATAAAACTAAATTCATAAAGGTATATAAATTGATAGAAAAATAACTGAATATTAAGAGGTTTCAAAATGCTTATTACTGAAGAAAAACAACAATTAGGGAGACAGTCTTACTTTGATCTCCATAGATTGTGCTTTTATATGGAAGGAAACTTCAAAGCTCTATATTAATGTGATACTACACAACAGGAGTTTGAAATGGAGGCAGCCACACAAATGCTCATTTAAGAGATGCTCAAGGGTATTTTTGGCCACACAGAGGACTGCTCCCTAAAGAACACCATAAGACCCACTTCAGCTAGAAGATTTTGCACTTAGCTGAATTAAGTCCTAAAAATAAAAAACAAACCCCAAATCCTGAAATCTTGAGGAGTATTATACAAACAAAAAGTGCTGATTGCTGTGGTTATAGAGGACTGCAACATCTTTTACTCTTGAGGATGGCAGTTTGCAGGTTTGTAGCATGACAAAGTGGCAAGGATGGAGTACTGTAGGTCACAGCCAAGCCATCTCCAAACCACTGGACTACAACCCATCAACAGCTCCTACTCTGAGTGACCTCAGATTAGACTGAGGAATCTCTTCCAGTTCACTCTAGGGGGAAACTTTATTCCAGAGACCAAAGGTATTTGTTGTAGCATTTCCTTAGTGGAGAAGGAATGAAAGAGATGCATCCATGTCAGAGGTTTCATAGTATCATAGAATATCCTGAATTGGAAGTGACCCACAAGGATCACTGAAGTCCAATTCCTGGCCTTGCACAGGACCACTCCAAGAGTAACATCACACTCCTGAGAGCATTGTTCAACTGCTTCTTGAACTCTTCAGGCTTGGTGCTGTGAGTGCTTGCCTGGGGAGCCTGTTCCAGTGCCCAGACATCCTCTGAGTGAAGAACCTTTGCCTAATGTCCAACCTAAATCTCCCCTGAGACAACTTCGGGCCATTCCCTCAGGTCCTGTCACTGGTCATCAGAGAGAAGAGATCAGTTCCTGCCCCTCCTCTTCCCTTCACAAGGAAGCCGTGGACTGCTTTGAGGCCTCCCCTCAGTCTCCTCCACGCTGAATAGACCCCCAATCACTCCTTGTATGGCTTACTCTCAAAGTCTTTCACCATTTTTTGTAGCCCTCCTTTGGATGTCTCTAATAAATTTATATCCTTCCTATATTGTGACATCAAAAACTGCACACAGGAGTTGAGGTGAGGCTGTACCAGTGCAGAGCAGAGTGGGACAATCCAGTACCTCAACTACCTGGCGATGCTTTTCTTGATGCACCCCAGGACACAGTTGGCCTTCCTGGCTTCCAGGTCTGCTGAAGAGGTATCTAACAAGAATATATTCTTCGTATCATCTTCAATGTCGGGCAAAACTGGGGCCTATAAAGAAGTACCTTGATTTTTATGCCAAGTACTTAGATTTTAAAATGCAAGGTTTAAGGAAAAGAGTTATTCATGACACACCACAGGAAATACTTGCAGAGTGGGAGGACAATCTCAGTGTTGAGATAATTGCAAGACACAGTCTATTTTCTGATGTTGAATCTCTGTTTTTCACCTCTTTTTATTAAGCCAGACTGCATGAAAAGAGATCATTTTAATTTAAGCTTGTATTCCCTATTGGGAATAATGACATAATTATGCCATTGAAGTTCCTATTGTTTTGATGTGAAAAGCAGTCATTATACATTATAGGCCCAGGTTTACTGCCATTTGAAGTCAGTTTGTGAATGACCTCACTGAAGTCAGACTTTGACAAGAGGTGGCAAGAGTATAGCAAAACTAGATTAATTTCATCAATAAAGTTACCCTTTCAGTTCAAATGTTACTCTGTGAAACTGCAATATATTTTTTAATTAGAATGCTACTATTTTTTTTAACTTCTCTGGGAGTCCTCAGTAGTTAGACACAGCTACTTTTGTAATAGGTTCTGGAGAAACATGTTATAATGTGTAACAGTGATAAAATCTTTGCAGGTGAATCTATGCTTTTGGATAATAAACAATAGCGAACAATGAAATAGGTGTTCTGGGCACCTGCCTTCACAGTCTGCAAGGCAGCTTAGGACCTTGCATCGCCCAGGAGAGTCAAAGGTCAGCAGAGTCAATGCAGGGTCAAAGATCAATGCAAGAGTCAGCAGAGATTCAAGAAATAAAGAGAAGGAGATAATGTAGTTCTTGGAGGTTTAGATATAAACAGGACAGACCCAATCCTTTCTTTATGAGGAAAAAACCAGTGTATTTTTCTTTGGAACAACATTCTACAAGTTACATGCTGCAACACTTCTTGGTGGCTGGTGTGAATTATTCCCATTTAAAGAAAAGTATGTTCAAGGAATGTGTCCAGATAGTAAATGGCTGAAAGCTGCTCTAAGTCACCAGTTACAAAATGCAGCAAGCAATACCAGGGTACCTTAAAACACAAACTATCAGTAAGCGCATGGCACATAGTAATTACATTGTATGAGCAATCCATTTTTGTACTTTCACAAAGAGAAAAGGAATTGCAGTGAAAAGCAAAATATAGAGGGAAAAGGAATTGCAGTGAAAAGCAAAATATAGAGGAAAAAAAAAAACTGCAGTGAAAAACAAAACATAAAGGAAATAGAAGTTAAAGGTTATTGGGCCAATTACCTATTATATGGAGTAGAGAATGTTGCTAAAACAACATCCCGGCCATTGAAATGGATAACATCTGTAACTGCCTGCAGTATGTTAAAGTAGAAGTGTGAATCGCCAGGAACTGAGCAGTTCAACCTAGCCTTGAGAAAGGAAGTCCACTGTTTTTCCAGCACTCTCTGAGATCCTCCCATGTCATTTTTGCAAACCTGGGCCACCCTTGGGAAAACTACCTGGAAAGAATAGAGCAAAAATAATGGAGAAAATTAAATGATAGTTTGAACTAAGCACTTTGTTGGAACACTGCTTTTAAAACAATACAGCAACGTGCTTAATTTAAGACCATATTTCTATAATCTGTGACAAATAAGAAACAGAGAAAAATTAAGCTTTGTAACAGTGTGTTACGAAAGATAAGACTGTGGCATTTACTATACAGCCATAAATCCTTCAGGAGATCTGTTCTCAACCCATATAAAACTCATTTCCATACAGACTGCTTAGCTTTTTATTTCCTCAAACAAAAGCACATTTCATATTCACAATCCCTGCAACCCACGTTGCTTGCTCTGACTCTTGTGTTTTCAGCACTTAAAAACTATGCAAATCTTGCTGGGCTTTTATTCCTGCTCTCCACCTTTGTGACCTTGGTCAGCTTTTCTGACTGCTTAGCCAGAACGCTATTGTGAAACTGGAAAAAATGCAGAAAGTGTTTAATTATTCTTTGCAGAATAGCAAAGCACAAAATTCCTACCCCTGTTTATTCAGCACTCCAATTCATATTTCTTACAGAAAAATATCTCCCTGATTTGGAATCAATTTTGAACAATTATCTACTATGCTGAACTAACTACATTAGCCTTGGCCTTTTTATAATTTCAGAAAAGATATTGCAGCATACACCATCACTGTAAGAAACCACACAGTTTCCTTTCAAGACAGTGTAATGTTTCACTTCCATCAACCTTTTGGCTTGGGCAATAGGAATCTTCTCAAAATGATGACCCTGTCATCATGATTTATAGTTCTCATTTCAAGGTCACTCTTAACAGCATTGGTCCAAGAATAGCATGTTTTCCTCCTCCTGAATCTGACAAAGTCATTCAAGGCGATTTTTGTGCCCTTACCTTTCCCATGCTGTTATACTCCACTGCTATTTCCCGGAAGAAGAAGTATATGTAATTGCCATAGTCCACTGCCTGAACAAAGTATGGTTCTAGAAAAAAATAACAACCCAAGACATCCCATTTAGGCACCATGTACAGCATATAGCATCCAAACAGAAGCCAAATACATTCACACTTAACATCCAGAGGTGAAATGTCTGCATTTGACAAACTCGGTCAGTTTTCATAGCTAACAACATCATGGCTGCAGAAGAATCAGTGTCTGCAGACAGGAGAGCTGGGGACAAGTCTTCGGCATCACTGAGAAGCAGGTAAGTCCTTGCCACTAACATGTCTGCCCTGCTGGAGTAAGAGGAAAAGTAAACAGGCATTTATAACTGTATGCCTGAGGGGTCCAAGCAATGCTTTACATGGCATGCAGTCTGTGAGCGGAGGGAATAACCAATCAGGTAACGGCTTCTGCCCACATGTGTCTGTAGCAGCAAGCAAAGTGGGACAGCTAAAGTTGACACCTGGCAAAACATTTCTGCATGCAGAAAAAGACTTCAAACTATGGCTCTGCTCACTGTTAAAATCACTCCAAATGCTAACTATTCCTAACACCTACATGAAGCTAAATACCACTGTTCTTAACAATGAGGGCATTTATAGCACAGAAATTGCCTAATTCAATGGCAGCAGTACAATCCCTAAGAACTATAACAGAAGGGCTTTGTGTAATATTCCCATAATTTATTTTCATTAATGAGTCTTAACATTACAGGATAAACCTTCTATACTTCATAAAGCCTGAAATGTTACCTAACGGTACTGTGGCAGGAATATTTTCAAACAGCCCAAGCACACCGAGCCCTGTGAGTTCCAACCTTTACATTCAACAGATGTAAACTAGTGGATTTCAGCTTGGAAAGCTCACTGGAATACATATCCTGATTTACACAGCTCACAGCTGCTGTCAGGTTCAGTAACTTGGGATCAGGAGAAAAGAGAAAAAGACAAACAGATCAGTGTAAGCAAGAGATGTAATCTAGTTCCTTCTTTCTGCCAGAAAGCAATGGTGAAATGAAATGATAAAGAGGTCTGTCAGGAATTCAAGACTCTCATCAGAGAAGCTGCTTTTTTTGTCTTGTTTGTTTATCTACCTTTCAACCACTTGGAGTCATGTTTAACTGTCCGTAGAGTTGGGCTGTCTCCAAGGCTCCGGTATATGACTGCATCTATTGCAAGGAAGTCGGTCACTGTGGCAGAATACAGCTTTCCCTCTGGGAAGGAAGGAAAGAAGAACAAGGGGGAAGGAGCATTACAAATAATACAACTGCTTTCCCTCATCAGTCAACCAAGATGTGGGAAACAAAACCATCATAGTTTCTTTAGGAATAATGAAGGGAAAAATATCCAGCTAGGTAAATGGGACTGAGTACTGAACAAAAGCAAGTCACTAGTTTGCAAAATGATCATTTCAGAGGGATGTTGCAGTAGAAGAATCCTTACAGAAAACTCCCTATCTGGTTTAGGTATGTCATACTGAACTGCCTTATCCAGTTTTTTTGCACATGCCTCTGCTTCAATGCTCAGAAATTCTGTGAGCAAAACAAAACAGAACTGGTAGTTTTAACTGGGAGTGCAAATCAGACAAGTCTTGCAGACTGTCAGCCAATTGACACTTATAAAGGGTCTACAAAATGGCACCCCAAGGACAACCAAAAGATGGAACATTATCAGGAGGTAAATCATAAGCTTCAGCAACAATTTTATTTTGTTGCCTAATCTCTGCAGGCTATGATAACTGTACAGGACTGTTTTCCTGTGTGAGATAGATCTTGGAACGTGATGTCTGGTAGGAGCATAGGCATTGCAGCATGAGGACAGAAACCTGTGTTTCTGTTGTATTTGCATAAAAATCAGAATTGCCTGCACCTCCTTTGACAGAGATTATGTTGGTGCCTTGAAGGCACTAGCACTGTGGACATACCCAGGGCAAAGCAGAGAGGCTTCTATTGGTCGACTCTCCTCATTGCACTTTCAGACAACATTTTATTTAAGACTGAGAGGGGAAATCATTAATGCATAAAAGATCTCAGAGGTGGGTGCCGAGAGGGTGCTAGACTCTTCAGTGGTGCCCAGTGACAGGACAAGGAGCAATGGCCATAAACTAAAACAAAAGAAGTTTCACCACAATATGAGGAAGAACTTCTCTACATTGAGTGTGGCAGAGAACTGGAACAGGCTGCCCAGGGAGGACATGGAGTTTCCTTCTCTGGAGACATTCAAAACCCACCTAGATGTGTTCCTGTGTAACTTGCAATGGGTGGTCCTGCCTTGGTAGAGGGATTGGCCTAGACAACCTCCAGACATCCCTTCCAACTCTAATGAATCTATGATTCTGTGAATTACAGTTCCAGATTTAAAATTTAGACTGTTCTTTATTAGCAGGATTGTATGCTTTTTTTTCTGAGTCACACAATGCTTGTCCTTATTTGGGTACTTAAAAATGAGCATTTTTTCTTAGCAAAACAGAAAAAATAATTACAACAACCCTCTCTCCTGATATGAAAACCAAATTAAAAACTGAATAAAAAGCTGAATTGTTTAGATATGGATTAATTCCTATTAATACAACTACGCATTTATTTTCTTTCCTGCCAAGTTCCTGAATACCATGTGACCAATAACAAGTCACACATATCAGCTGTAATAGCCACAAGCTGCAATAAGAGCCATATTCATGTAAGTGCACCCAAGAAAGTCAGATGACCTGGATTAGTGCCCTAAACTGCTCTGAAATGGCTTTTCACTGCACTCTGAAGACTCATCAAGGGTATCAATATATATGGCATATAAAACAGGAATTTTTTGAAGCTACTAAATTTACAGGGTATATTCTACAAGTATTTATTTGAACAGTATCAAATTTATTCTGAATCATCACAAAAGAGTATGATAATTTCTATAAATATTCTCTTTTTTTCATATACTATGAAGATTTCTTCAGTGACAAAGCAGGAGTCATCTTACCAAACGTCATCTGCATGCAAAGTGAATGTTAACAATATCTTGGTCATACAGGCTTTCTTGGCCAGTATAGTGAGAAAGGCCCATCTGAAAGGTCATTCAGACTGTCCTGAGGATAGGGAATCTGAGACACACGAGAAAATTGTTTCTCTTAAGGTGTTTTTCTTATGCTTTATGAATTGTCTGCTACAATTAGAGAATCTTGACTCAATGTTCCTTTGACTGTAACTAAGAATCTACATACTATCACCATCACTGTTATTCTTGAAACAAAAGGACTCATTTGTTTAGACTATAAAGAGTAAAAAAAAAATAATAAAAAAAATTGAAACCTGTTAAAGAATCTCTCCTTTATGAGCCAGGTGGTGATACCTCAAACACTGTAGTGCTTAATAGAACCTTTTGGCCACAGACTCAGTTGAGGGTGGCTGAAAATCTTATGCACTCCTAAATTTTCAGGAGAATAGCTAAAGTATTTCCATGTGAGCACCTAGGCTCTGCTTTCTAGCATCACACCTGCCGAAGAGCACTGACATTGTTACAGATGATTTCTTCATTTTCTTTACCACCTATTTTACAGCCAAATCTAAGAAAAGATCACCGAGGTTCACACCAAAAGAAGTTTAATAAAGAAAAAATTTAATCAGGAATTAATTAAGAGATATACAAAAATACCACACAACTGACAGCCAAAATTAACCCCATTTATAAGCTCTCACTTTTTCTAACTATCATAGAAGAAATCAAAGTTAAAAGTGTTCTGCTGCATGCAGAATAAATCATGACTAACCCACATACTTCTCTCTATTATCTACAACAGTGGTAAAACCATACTGAGATGGTTTCAGCTTTAAAATAAAATCACCTTCGCTTTCCTTCTAGTTCTAGAAAAGGGTACACCATAGCATTTTCCCTAACTTCCTTTTATTATGAATGTTAACTTAGGCTTAGAGTTGTTAAAGAGCATATCCTGCCCAATCCTCATTAAAATTCACATAAGCTTTGACTTCCTTTGACTTTCACAGAAGCTGG
The DNA here is from genome assembly GCA_013399895.1 of Serilophus lunatus. Classification (NCBI taxonomy): domain Eukaryota; kingdom Metazoa; phylum Chordata; class Aves; order Passeriformes; family Eurylaimidae; genus Serilophus; species Serilophus lunatus. The sequence continues at coordinate 284,284 of VXBA01001221.1, forward strand.
ATGCAGCCATAAATGGTGCCTCACACTGGTCATACTATCGAGAATACAGGAAATACTGAAATATTGAATCAGGAAACCGAGGTTTCAGGCAATGTTTATGATAGTTAATTCCAGAGAAGGAAAGGCTTTTTTTTGCTAGGGATTTCCTTATGCGCCTTGTTTTTAGTCATTGCTCATTTCCCTTGTCACCCTTTAGATTTAGGCATTCTGGATTCAAGAAAGAGGCACAGTGTTATGCCAAGCCTGGGCTGCAGGACAGAAAGGAAGAAGTTTATCTCCAATATTTTACCTGCAAACAACGCAACGTTGGCATGCTTTGCATCATAGGGGCACCTGGCCATTCCACTGAATTCATCTCCTAGGAACTCCAAGGTATCCATCTGAAAAACCAAATGGAGCTCCTCAGATAAACAGGACTTCTTACCCAGGACAAAGCTTATGACAGTGTTTCTTCTTCTTTGGGCAGAGAGGAAGGTCCTTTCTCTAACTTTGCTCCTGACTATGAAGAAAAACCTGACAAAAATCATGGTGTTAAATAAAATCAAAAAACAAATCATGAAGAAAGTGTGTCCAGTACCTCAGGCATTCTTTTGGAGCTAATCACTCTTACCTCAACATATTTTACGGAAGTCTTCAGTCAGTATTTTATCTGTACACAAGCTTTGTTTTAAACTATAGTAGGCTATGTGTCTGTGGTTCTGGCAGGGCTTCAAAATTTATCCTCAACAGTGACCTAACAGAAGCATTCTTAAACACAGAAAGACTACAAACCACAGCAGTTAGAAGAAACAACACTAGAACAACTATCTCTGTGTGCTTTTTTCTCCCCCGAGTTGGGAGATCCTTTTGCTCTAGTCTCAACAGCGATGCTCTCTTCCTTGATTTGCATACTCAGAAAGATGCTCTTCAAGTTTTACTATATCAGCTGAATCTATATCACAGAGAAATCCTCTTATCATCAGGCAAGAATTAATCTGTGCAGGAGTTATAAAATCTGAGGCTTATATGTAACTCATGGGAAATAAATTCTCCCTGGGCACTGAAAATGACACAAACATACAGATCAAGTTTTTGCGATGTTAAAGAAGGTTTAGTGAGCTAAGGGGGAAAGGTAGACCTCTTGCCTCTTTAAGATTCTTATACGATTGTATTTTTGAAGTAAGAAACTTTCTAGCATATTGAGCAACTTGAGCAGTTCATACTGTATAAATCACATACAGTACAGATTCACAGGGCATGAAAAATAATGCACACAGCACCATCAACTACTTCAATCAACTCTTAGCTTGTGTGTTACAGCTTCCAAGTCATCCAGTGGAAGATTTGTCACTACTTGTTTTCGGTCAAATATCCTTCCCGTCGAAATCCGCTCTAAGGGGAGTTAGTTGTGTTTACTCAAGGGCTGAAAAGCATTTCACATGATAGTGAAAGGAAATGACTTACAGTCTTGAGCAACTTTTCCTGAACCAAGCACTACACCCTGGGCTCATGCCCACATCCACTGGCATGGTTGAAGGACAGCCCAGTTTTCTGTCTGGTGCATATTTAGTTCTTTCTCTGTTTAATGCAGGAATACATGCAGGAAGCCAGGGCAGGTACTGAAGAGATCTTCTGCAGATTGCCAGGGGGATCAGTACCCAGCCCCACATCTCAGCAACAGGTGAGGCAATCTGCAGAGGCCTGGCATCTTGGGGAATGAGACACCTGAAGTAAGCATAAGGACAGCCATTCATATTCCTTGCATCAGGATGCCAAAGCTGCACTTAAAAACCTAGTTGTATTTAAACCCCACCTTTCTAGCATAAGGACTGGTTGAGATTTGTTAGCCTCATTAATGGTACCAAGAGCTAAAAAATTACAAACTGTACTAGAAGACTAAATACAGCACCGACACACTTCATTGAATGATAGGCGTGGGCAAGGAAAGAAAGAAAAAAAGAAAGAGCTCTCAACAGAGTAGTTACCATGACATAGGCTTGTATTTTTACCCAAATTTGGTTTTTCCTCCAAAGACTGGAAGAAAATACTACCCTGAACTTCTCTCCTATATTTCCTAGACTGCAGTCATCCCAGTGGCTAAACGGTCAAGGAAGAGTAGCAGTCACAGCAAACATCACTAAGAAAGTAGTTTTCCTGGATGTTAATGTCTCCATTCTGTTTTTTTACAATAACTCTGAACCGAAAAGTGAATGAGAATTGTGCTCTGACACTGTTAAAAGCAGCATTAGAAAAGCTGAATTTTCTTTTTCCAGAAGAAGGAGGAGAGGTGATCTGTGGGACACAACAGTGCCTGGAAAAGCAGAGTTTAGCTATCAAATGTCTAAGCAAATTAATTTCAAAGCTACTCCAGAGATATCCATTGTTGGGAGTTATGTCAGAATATACTGGTGAAAGCTTGAGAAAATGGGAAATCTTTGAACAAATGGGTCCTGCTGAAATGCAAGAAACAGAGACACACACTATACCAAAGCAGTAAGTTGGGTTCAGGACATTAATGTTTAATATACATGGACTAGCACAGTTTTCTACACTGCTCTAGACAACGTTTTAGCTTTGCAGATCCTCAGGTAGTCACTCACTGTCCTGCTGTACTGCTCCCTGTGGAGATTTGCTGTTCACTCACTTTTATATCACACATTGCCACTCAGCTTCTCTGTCTGCTGGGTCCACAACACTAAACTCAGGTTTTGCTGTGCTAAGCCCTCAAGCAACTGAAGAACTTGTTTCGAGATTGAGAACAGTACAACAAAGAACTTAAAACATGCTACTCCAGAAGCAACGCCCAGCATTAGTCTATGACTTGATGTAGGTGTCAGTGAAGGTGAGAAACTTAGTGATGAGTGACTCCATCTCCAAGCAGGGGTCTGAAGGACTCTGCACCTACAGAGAGCAATGCAAAGTGGCAATGCTTTTGATGTGCAGGAGTTGTACAGAAGTAGGTAATTAATTTAAGGAATTCTCAGAAATCCAACCAATACTGAACTTGGTAGCACTGAAGTAAGTCAGGATAAATGCTTCAGAGTTGAATGGTGGACAACTGAATGACAACTTCATGCTTCTGCCACAGTAAATCCAATCACAGTCACAACAAATCCAATAAATCCAACCAAAATACAAGACATAAACGAAATTTGACAAACAGATCGCATACCTTATAGTTCCTGCAAGAAGGATTGAATGCATTTGTTCCACAGATAAACAGTGTATCCTCGTTTCTTTTTAGAAGAACCTTAATGAAGTTATGACATTCATCCTGAAGAAAAAAATAATAAAAACTATTTTAATTACTACATCTTGGATATCTGTTTCTAATTTTATGCCATGATATTTCATTGTCAGGTTTAAAATTAAATTGGCTGGTAGTTGTGATTTTCTGACCTTCATTTTGACTATCTTTAACTGACAACGAGAAAGTTGCAATTGATTTATATTCTAGTGGTTTAAAAATTATAAAGAGCTTGATATGACATTCATATTACAGCTCATATTTTGTCAATGTTCATATAGGCAAATTTTGTTTGAAAGGTGTTGCTTTCCTCAAGAGTGAAAAATCTGCTCTTTTCATCTATGTTGCTGTCAGTGCTGCATCACCACTACAACGTATTTGCATAAAGCATCTGCAGCTATAAGGGGAAGTAGATGTAAAGAATCTGTGTAAAGATGTAAAGAGTCTGTGTTTAATTACGATGCTACTTGTTTTAGTCATAGGTTACAGCAGCGTGAAATCAGTGTGAGAAACAGTACTTCTATAACCACATATTCATGCTTTCTGATGCTTTACACAAACTTCTCAGCAAAATCCTGCAGGTAGATGGACTGCAGCACCTCACTTTTGAAGAAATGGTATGCAAAATCAGTAAACTAAGCATTGCATCCAAAATTCTCAATGCTTTAAGTATTCCAGGATATTGCTGTTGCTTCTGTCGTAATATTTTATCACATTCAAAGTGAACTATTTTTGTAAATTAAAGCCTTCGCTAAGTTGATGGAAAAAGAAATTACTGGCAAGAAGTAAATGGCATGATCCATTCCACATCACAGACAGCAGTCTGAGATAATAGAGAAGCAACTAAAGTGGCAGATGCAGAAGAAATGAAAATTGCCTACCTTATGTTTTCCCTTCATTCTGCATGTGTCTACATCAGCTTGCCTTGATTTCCATGTCAATTTCTGCAAGGATTGAGAGAGAAATCAATTAGAACTCAGAGGTTTTTTTGCATTTGATTTCAGAAGTAGAAGTCCCTTAGGGGAGACTAGCTCTTGAATATATATTTATTGAAAGTTTTCTGTGCTCTTTCTCCATGATTGATTCACAACAACGAAAGATCAGTGAGGTGGAGCATCACTTAATTTTGTTTTGCCTTCTGTTCATTAAACTGGAAGCCCATTTCTCCTTTTTTTTAAGCCTAAACCAGCAGAATTTAACAATAACCCAACTTTGAAAAATATTTGCACTTTACTTAAATGCAGTAGATACTCTCTTAAATTGGTATTGCTCTGCAAATCAGAATAAACATTTATGGACCATGAACCTTAACTGGATTCTAAATCAAATGTGTATTATGGAAGACAACATTTTAGACAAGAAAGAAAATAAATTGAGGTAATCCTTATTACTTCAATTCAGCTAACAGGCTCAGAGAGCCCACCACCTGTCAAGACTACTGATTTTATCTAATAACACTCTCTCCAAAACATTTAGAGGTAAATCCCAGCCTGTTTTGTTTTTTTTTTTTTTTGTGAAGAGTTTCAGGAATGGTCAAATGTAGAAGGCTCATTAGTTACAATGAAACTTTGGTTAAAATCATACGGCCAAAGACGGTATCACCTTAGACACGATTGCCGTGATAGTCCTGATAGTGTTTCTATCAGTAGGCTGAAGCACTGTGCATTCATGAACGGCTCTGAGCTGAAAGAGTAACTATAAATGTTTATTTCCATTATAAGCCTGTGCCCTCACTCTTTGATAAGTAACTGGGCATAAGTTCATCTTCCACATCATTCATAGTTATAATGAAGCACTGTCCCCTCTTACAATGGAATTCATCCAATGCCCAAATTTGTATGATCTTCTGCTGGACCAAGGCTGTTGTTTGGCACATATTACAGAATATGAATGCAATGCAAAACAGCTGAAGGGATATTATTTTCAAGATGCTTATGTTAATATACAATATGGTAATGCAGACGAAGCTCTTCTTAGTTTGAGAGTGACTTCCCATAGAGATAATGTGAATATATCTAAAAAAAGGATGTTATAGTAACACTTTATTTATTTAGTTACTTCCATGAGTAAAGAAAATTTGTATGAATGAAAGTATGTAACTTTTGTTTTATGAAGAAGTTTCAGAATACTTAATTGGGATAGTACAGCTGTTATAGAAAAGTGTTGCATATAAATAGAAAGATGTTTGACAGATGTTCTGTCATGGACCTCACCGTATTTCAGTGGAGATTGCTTATCAGCAAAGCTAAATCAGAAATTCACATAGGACATGATTGCTATTCTAGCTTTACCCAAATATGATTAGCAATATTTGCTTATTACAGTTTTCACAGCACTGCTGGCAAGTTCCTTAAAACAGTGTCATCTTCTGATTTATTCAAAGCTTGTTCTAGTGTCCTTGGTTTCTGGATGAGGATAAAAGCTACTTACTTTGTTAAAATAAATTTCTTCTGTGTGTGATGTATCCATATCAACAGTATAAATATGGTCCCTGTAAACAAAGGCAAATGAATACAAAGTCAAATGGAGTAGTCAGACAGTTCATTTTCCCTATCTATCAAGATAATACATAATTGATTCCAAAAATTATCACAGGTCTTACCAGGAAACATTACTGGCGGCATTACCAGTTTTTCTCAGAAAAGCACTTTTGCATATAAACTGTTAGCTTTCCCATTAAGAACGAAAAAAAGAAAAATGCTAGCAAACTTCAAACTAAGAATCAGCTGCAATTAGCAGCCTTTCACATTTCTGAGGTAGCAGTCACTGTGCACGTTTAGCCATTCAGGGTTAAGAAGAGCCTTTCCCTTTCCCTTTCCCTTTCCCTTTCCCTTTCCCTTTCCTTTCCCATACCTTCCCTGCCAATCCCTTCTAGGAAAAAGGAAATAGACTCAGGTACAGAAATATTTTTAAATATTTGCCTCTCTGTAAGCCAAGAACAAAGACAGCTCTGTATGGAACCCAAAATCTGAAAAAACCCACTAATCCACAATGCTGTAGTAACCAGCACATCAAATTGGGACCAACCATCTCGTTTTTCCTTGAAGTAACATTGGCTTTTTTCAACATGCAAGAAGCTGTGCAGCCAAAGTATCACAGCATTTCCACATGCATGATCTACAGCATTTGAAGGGTCTGCTGAAAGCAGGATACAGACTGTTTCCATTTTAAAATCCCTGCTCTCAAGGTTAGCTTTCATTTTATAGGTTTTGAGGAAATAGTGCTAGTCTCTTAAATAAAGTAAACACAGAACACTGCTATAAGAGAAATAATCAACGCTTCTCTCAGGTGGAGAAAAAGGCAGCACTGTTGTGGGGAACTGGTGTTTAAAATTTGTCTACCATGGAGCTCGAGGCTGTTTGCCTTATAAGATGCCAAATTGAAGAGTTGTGGGTTTTCTACTCCTCCAGACTATAAAAGCAGAGCTGTCATTTTCTTCCAAAACTGGTTTAACACTTCAGCTTACTATTTTCCTGACTTTAGTAACAGAGCAGTGGTCAGGGTTGGTGCTGCACTAAAATTACCTATTAGCATATCAACTTCATAGATTATGACATGTTTCCCTCTTTATGTACATTGCTCTCTGTTGCTGTCACTCCTGCTGTATAAAAGTTGGGAAAGAAATATCTTGAACTGTAAATGATGTGCGGGTGGGCCTCTAAAAACATTCTGCCAGCACAGCTCTTGATTTTAATCATCAGTCTTGATTTCCAGTGGTTACACATTTTTAGTTTTTCAATAAGACAATTAGAAAACATGGTAGTGGTACTCAGAAAGAGTTAAGTTACTTAGTTCCTCTATCAGTAAAACAACTTTCAGAGGACTTACTTTCTGGTTCAACAAACAGTTCAAATAAAACTCAGATGCTTAGTTACGGGATTGTCTGAAAGAGGGTTACTATCAGGAAACTACATCTAATTTTCTCATGCTGAATGTGAAACGTAGTTGCTGACGGTGTCAGCAGACAGCAAAAGAGCTGCCAAATGCAGGAGAGGGCTAGCTAATCACACACAATGTGGGATTGTCCTTGCCCTCCTTTTCCCACTGCTGCCCACCTCCTATTATCTACTAGCTGTGGTATGTGTACAGCTTACTGCTAATTAAGTTATTCTAACACAAATTTACTTAATCCTAGAGCTTCCGTTTTTCCCACCTCCAGCCAGCAGAACTGAATTTTGTTGCTATGGCATAATCTTGTTGAGGAAGGGAATTTAAATAACGCCACCGACTGTGCATGACCCTTGGCCACTCAGTGCAACATCTGGAAACGTTACTGTAAATCAGGGAGCCATCCCATCCCAGTGCTCAGTGTTTTGTACACACACATGAGGGGTGGCAGATAACCTGAACAAAAGCTGGCACTGCACAAGACAATGGGAGGAGGAGATGCAGCAAACTTAGAAAAGGGTGTGTGTGTTCACGGGTGTGGGCGAGCACGAGAGAGATAGCGAGGGAGTATGCTTCCCATGAGAAAAAGAGAAAACAGAGCTGGTCCTCTGCAGACTGCAAGCCTGACATTCAGACAGTAAGGCTTCATGGTCTTTGGCTGAGTTATTCTGATTTATAATGGCTGGGTATCTCTGCCTGAAAACATGAAAAAAGCCTTTCTGAAGTGACATAAAATTTTATTTGATAATAGCTAACATAGAGGTTGCATCTTCCACACGATAAAATCAGCAACTGACAGAAATTTTTGTTCTATGTCAGCTGCTCACTAGTAAAATGTTACCAGTTCTCAAATCTGAGTTAGTTTCTCTGGCGCACAGACATGTCTGCAAGTCAACACTGGATTTTCTAGAACAAGCAAACAAAAAAACCCAACATAAACACAACAGTCCCAAAATAAAAATTCTCGATATTTAATAATTTGGTTTGATTGCTTTTCAGATAATTAGGTACAAACATAAAGTTGGCATTGCTATATTTCAATGTCTAAAAAAAGCATGAAAGCAACATCTGATATAATAGCCAAAAGATTTATGTTAGCTACAGTTTTCAATGAATCTTGTTACAAAACTCCCCAAGAAACACCCTCGATTGCGTACAAATGTTTCAGTCTCTAGATTTAGGATTGCCTCTGAAGGAGATGCAGTATTTGAGTTACAAACTTTCATTCACATAGATAGTAAAGGATGAAGTTTACTACTTCAGGTAAAAATTATCTTTGAATTTTAACTTGTATCATAGGCTCCTCAGCCCAGGAGGGACTTTATTCAGCAACATACTGAAGAGGAAAAGAATAGGTCAAAGAGTTTTTGTGTTACCAAAGGAAAAAAGTGTAAGAAGATTTTTTTTTGTAGTTGTATAAATACAAAACAGAAGAGCTCTTTATTCCTTAGGAGTGTATAAGCACCTCATTGTAGCAAATTGTTTCACACAAATACATAAGAATGCATGTTCACATGCTAGTATGCATACTAACCCGCAAATATTAGCACTGTGTGCACACAGTCGTTCATATCCCAAGACTATTTCTCTGGGTTTTCCCTTTGCAATGTAAGTTAGTTGGGCACTGCAACATTCTAATTGCGTCAATCTCAGGGAACAAACTATGAAAACAGCAGAGCAAAATCCACAATGCAGATTTACAGCCATCTCCCTCCAAATGATTTCCTAATTTAAAACAAAACAAATAAGGAAAGCAAAGGGAGTTCAGCCATGAAAAGGAGGAAATCCTGCCACCACCTTTCAAACCTCTTCAGCCCTCTCCTCCACCCCACTGATTATCACACTAAACACAGCAAAAATATTAATTTCTGAATTCAGGCAAAGCACAGGACTTTCTCACTTGCTGCAGGGCTGCCCTCTCCGTATGCTCTACAAGCAATGCCACCACAGCTCCTGTGAAAGGATACTTGCTCTTTCCCTGGACTTGTTGCAAGGCCTTGGCATGAGTTAGAATGCTGAGCTTTGCCATCCAGAATCCACACAAAGCAGAGTGCACAAGAAGCCTGAAAAAGCTGTGATAAGCCAGTGCAGCTGTGATGGCTGGGCAGGTGAACAGGTAGCAGTGTATTCTTCTAGCAGCTTGAGACACAACTGAAAATGTCACGCAGTGACTGTGGCTGGTGTAACACAAGTAATCACTTGGTGCGGCATGGAGATCGACCAGCAGATCTTCCCCACAGGACATATCTGACCACCCACAAGATGGGGAAGAAAGCCAGGCAGCTCCCAGAGGCTGCCTAGGGCTTTGAGGACAGGGCTGGTGATGACAGGCTGCCTGTTCATCAGCTGTTCCCTCTCACCTCCTGGCTATCCCACCCACCACTTCCCCCATTTGCAGCAACAGCCTAACTCTCTGTGGCACATGCAGAAGGGTACATATTTCTCCAATGGAGAATTAGAAAAAGGAAGAAAAAAGTTATGACTGGAGAAGCACCTTGCAGGGAGGTCCCAAACAGCATCTGGATCCAAGGGCTCCTAACCTGGACCACCAACCCTTGCTAATCTGGACCTATCTTGGAATCATTCTGCATCCCACTCTAAAATATCCTTTGCTAACAACAGGCTGGGAGATGAAGTGTTAATATCTGATCTGTGGGCAGCTTGGCAGCTGTATAATGGGTATAGCTCCACTGAGGCTGTTAGTGTCAAGCTGAGCTACGGAAACTGAATGAGTGGGACTATATACAATTTTTCTAATGAGACATGTGCTTGTGTCTGCACAGAATAGCTCTTTAAAAAAAATCCAGACGCTAAATTCAATTAACATGCGGAAGCATGTTTGCTTATTTTTTTATAATTTTTTTGTCTTAAGACACTAAAAATATGCCTAAATCAGCAAATTTACATTTTAATAACTCTTATCAAAAAGTGCATTTGTGCACCAACAGAATTATTCTCTAAAATACATTATTATTAGTGTGCACAGGCAAAGGATGAGGATGGACTTGCTCCTCCATGGAAATAAAAAAACTTCCCTGGCAACAGCCCTCTTGCAAGACTCAAAGGCAAGCAAAATTATGTAGTCTTAAAACACAAAACAAATCTGAACATCACAAAATTGAACTTTAGCTGACCAACTAACAGTGTTTTCAATATGTCTTACTAACAGGTATCAAAGCTATCTTTGAGTGTAAGAAAATTCTAAAAATAACGCATCCCATCAGAGGAGAACTCAGAACATTCCTTGTCTTCTCCTTCCTCCTCTGAAAGCAGTAATGGAGGAGCACCAAAGAAGGAGACTACTGACCTAGCAGCAACATAGAAGGTCCTGTTCATGACCATGACAAGCTGGATGTCCAGCCGGTGCCTCTGTGTGGTGTTTCGCCCTGGTTTGTGACCCACAAACACCGGATACTGTCTTGTATCTGTAGGAAGGAAAAATAATCAACGGCATCAAAAGAGAGTAACAAACTGAAATGGTGCTAACATCGATCATCATGTAGCCCAACTATTGCAGAAATCTGTGGCTTCTGTCTTGCAAGCACAGCGTGGGGTGGGAAGGCATGAGCACAGGGACTTGGAGAGTTCTTCAAACTTACAGTCTCTGCAGCTGCAAAGGAGAAAGTCATCACCTTTGTAGAAGACAAAAACTTTGAACTTTTTTAAGCATAAAGCTCTTCTGGAGCACTTGGCACAAGGGTACATGGCACTTTCTCAGAGTTTTTCTTTCACTGCTTGCAGAGTATAAGTGCTTGCTCCTGGCTGCCAAAGTGTGTCTACCAGGACAAAGCTGTTTCACAGTGGCCCATCAATCACCACAATGACTGGACTGGTAGTGACTAAAGCAAAAAACTTGTCTCTCCTTGGTTTGAACTGGCAGTTGCCTGGGTTTTCTACAGGATTGGACTGCTGTCATACAACAGCTGCAGGGATTTCTGAAAAACGGCGAGAATTCACCTCCTGAACTTTATAAAATGAAAGTCACTACATATTATTTTGGCAACCAGTCGGATACTCTAGTTCTTCTGGCAACTGGACAACAGTACTGACTGAAAGCCCTGTACTGAGCTTATGTTATCAACAAGTCAACTTTCCCCTTCATTCTACTAGTCAGCAAATGCATTTATTGATTATTCCTATGATGTTTATTTCTGAGAACTCAGCATACATGGGGTGTACCACTGCTCCTCAGATATTTATGTGTACAACCTATAACAACAGCGGCCACTTTATGGTTAGATTTCATAGGTATATAAGATTATGATATCTACATGCACAAATCAGGGAGCTAATTAAGTAAATGAAATCACAAAAGACAGCAGGAGGATAATCCTCTGACAAGCATCATCACCAGTGCAGAACTACTGCAAATACATGTTATATAGAGTTGACTAGCATCTAGCTAGCCTTTTTGACGCAAATACGCTTTCCCAGAAACCTGCATCTGCTTGAGGGAGCCTATTTCTTCAGAAACTCATCTACTGCTTTAGTGTTCTCAACTATTGCCTCCTAAAAGTATTGTACCTATTAAGCTTGGTCAAAATATTGACTCATGGCACGGCTTCAGCAAAGCATCTGAAAGCACCATGTGTCAGAAAGCCTGGTGATAAAAATGGACAGAAACAGGAACTTCCCTCCAAATCAGATGCTGAGAATTCTTGAAGAAACAAATTAAGACACCAGGCAGAATTTACATTCAGAAGCTTAATCCTTCTGAGAATATCCTACATGTAAATTTCCAAGTTTAACCATCAGGCTATTTTCTATCCAGTAACACTTTCTCTGTGAATCATGGATCTAGCAAAACTGTAAGCCTATACATTAATGTTCACTTCAGCATATCATGTTCCATTTCTCCAAAAGGATTGAGGATGGCTATTTTTGCATTAGGAAAAATGATTAGCACCACCTATTTGCAGGGTGAAAATGCTGGTGCTGAAGACCCAATGGTCACTTGAGACACTATGAGTTTCAACAAGGTTTGCTTCAGAGCAGTTCTTCCCCGTTCTTGCATCCCAGGTGTCTATTAGCATTTGCTGTGCATTAAGTGCACCCTGAAGGCTTGTCTTTTAGTTTGGTGTTACACAAGTTTAGGGGTACCAAGGACATCCCAAAGCACAATAAACAAGGACAATCAAGATTCACTTTAAAATCAAATTTCTGATCAAAAATAGGCTTAAACACAAGCCTGCTCTTGGCTGACTTACTACTCCCCAGCATACTTTTGAAATCCCAGATGCTAGACTTCCTTTTAAACATCTGAATCTTTGGGACTTTGAAGACTTTTCTTTGCAGTAATTGCACCTGAGCTGAGGCAAACGTGAAACAATCAAATAAACTAAGCCTGATGTACACGGTAAAATACACAGAAATTTCTCCACCTGTTTAGCCAGCAAATCTCGTATGATTTGCAGCTGTTGGTGTTACCCTAGATTTTGGAGTTTGGCAATCTCTGCCGGTAAGAAAGGAGACAGCTCTGGTTACAAAAGATTCTTTGTCTTGATTTGGTTTTTAACTGTGTTTCCAACTTAAAAAAAAAGGGCCTAATGCTCAAACAGAATCCATCAGAACTTAATGAACTATGTTGTTTGAGATCAACAAATAGTAAGACCACATGAGAAAGTCATGTTCCTGTACCAATATCTGAGAATGTAAATTGACTGGTCTGGGAGAAATCAAGAAAAACAGCTTTATACGCTGCAACTGTGAAAAAATAATGTAGACTTGAAGTCCCCTGAAGTCCTCTGGCCCCCTGTACTTACAGTTGCCATGTGAAATACTGATAGGCTCAGAATCTTCTGGGAAACCAGCCCCAGCGAAGTGTAGCAGTGTGAAATATAGCAGCAAGGCTTCTGACCTCATAGTAGTTCAGCTGTGAGGCTTCACTTCTTCACTTCACCCTGTAGAATATGAACAAATATTTAAGGACCTTCTGTTGAGTAAGTTCTAAAGACTCAATGGAAAATAAAGGAGCTTTTCTTCTTTTCAAGCCTCTCATTGTACTTGAAGAGGCGTGTTGTGTTTCTAAGTAGAAATTGCCCTACTAGGCCTGTTCCTCTTTAGCCCATGCCTCTGCAGTGTCACATCCTGCTCAAGGATGGACTTAAGCACCTGTGTGTTACGAAGAGTTTTCTGCCTCTGCTGCTTATATGCAACAAAGACACTTCATCTCCTGCACTAATCAACTGCTGACGAGTCTTCCAAGAAACATTCTATTTTCCCCTTTGGTTTACATAATTAGATGACGACACAATGACATACCATAAACAAAACCCCTCACACTACATTATTCTGGTTAAAAAGAGGTTAAGGGTTATACTACAGGACTCATTCATACCCTGCAGAGCTGAGAATCAAGTGAAGAAACACTGAGAGAGCTTGATGGAGCATGCAGAACTTGTCATTGGGCTTTATCGTAAAAATATGTACCCATACATTTAGGTGCTGTAAAACCAATACTCCAACTTATGATAAAAAAAGAGAGAAAAGAACTGTCCAAAGCCAGCATTTCCCCCGCTGTGTTCCACTGACACATTCATTCATTCTTTCATTCACATTTCATGTACAAAAATATTCCTAAATCTTGAAGATAAAAGGAACCACTGGGGTCCTTGGATACAGTGAAAGAAAATACACATAATATAATAAATAGTTTATAATTCCCAGGCAAATTTCACAGAGGCATTGATCTGCAGGGGAAAACAGTGCAAAAGTGGCACTTTCTTCTCATCCCTTCCAGAATTTAAAACCTTTGATGCTGTCTGCCAAAGATTCCTTTTGAACAAAGCTGTTTTACAGTAGTCATTCATTCATTCAAGATTTATGGGCAGAAAATCAAACTTCATAACCTACATAGTCTTTGAAACTTAATTTGGCCCTCAAAGTGCTAACTTGCCCTTCTGCAACACTATTTAATATTAGATACCTACGTCTCCTTTCTTGATGCCAAAAAAACCATTAACAAGTCTTGTGTCTTGGATTGCCATTTGTAATTTCACAGATACAGCTGATGCCTCATTTTTTACCCAATTGAAAAATGTGACAATAATTAATTTGCCTCATCAGATATTTGCTTTCAAACAAAATTTCAGTTCCTATGAATGGATTGGAACAGAGGCTCTGTTGCAGGCGACAGAGTTCATAAGGACTAATTATTTATTATACCTTGTGTAGTCTATTATTATTTCAACACACAAATTGAAAATTTGGCTAATTCTCTATTCCTAACAAAATAACAAAATAACTGAGAGACAAGTTAGACTGAGATTAGAAAAAAATAAAAATAAGGCAATGATTGTCACCGTAACTGAACAAAGTGTTAGATGGACGGTAAAAGATAAAAATAGCAAGGATAAATGCAACACAGTGCAGACACTGTCTATTATACCTTATAGGAGAATGCATACTAGTAGATAGTACATACAAGCCTCAAGAAAAGCATTTCCATCTAGCACTGGTTAGATCAATAACTGTGTATGATTACTGACACAGCTTTGTCTGCCTGCAGACACCTTTCTTTACCCGTTTCCTTCATTTTTCTCTTTAGTCACCTCTTGCACTTTCTCTTGAGTACTAGCTCTCTGGAGTAGGAACTGTTTCTTCCTAGTTGTTGTCACTTGGGCCCTTAGAAATGCTCAAAGTACAAATAAGCAGCTGATGTAAATAGCATGCTTCAAAACACAGTTTCCCTCAAGAGGCTTTAATTAAAAGTAAGATATACACATTAAAGAGGTTACCTCCTTTATCTCTACACAATTTTTCAAAATGTCACTGTGGTGGTTTAAGCACCACAATATTAACTAGGGGGCACTCTTAATAGTGACGAGAAGAATGACAGAATGTGACAACAGCGAAACACTTTATTTGTCTGGAGCTCAAACAAAGGAAAACACAGTTTAAGGGAACCTCAGACTCAACACAAAAAAAAGCACCCAACAAAAACCACAAAAAAAGGAAACAAATAAAAAAAAGAATAAGGGAACTGCTTTCAAAGGCCAGCCAAGCTGGCCAAAGAGAAGCAGTGGAAAGGGAGAACCACTTCTTCTCCCTCTCTGGTGGTAGCCAACTCCCAGCCCTTGGAATCTCTGAAAAACACAACACAGTGAAAGGTTCTCCCCCCAACCCGGGATGTTATTTGGGGAAGCTTTCAACCTGTAGCTGTGCTCGTGTGGCTCCGATGCCGATGGGAGATAGGCGGAGTCAAGCCACGAGGCCTGGGAGTAGGAGANGCCGACCACAGAAACCCACAAAAGGGGCGCCTGGGGCTGACCGGGGCCACAGGAGCTGCCCCTCCTGCCGCGCGCCACAGGAGCTGCCCCTCCTGCCGCGCGGGGCCTGTTTCCCGGGGCCGCTGGCACTGCGGGCTTCTTGCTGGCTTTTCTTGTGGCAGTGTGGGACCGGCGCCGCCACCAGGGCACTCCCGTGGCGGTGCAGGGCCGCCCTGCACCGGGAGGGACCTGGTGCGCCCCCACCGCCACCCGCACGGTCGGGCCGGGGCCACGCACCGAGCTTCCCCCCCCTCGCCGCCCGCAGGCACCGCAAGGGGAGGGAGCCTGCACCGGCACCGCAGGCGCTGGCCCCGCGGGCTCCTGGAGCTGGCCTGCACACCCCCGGAGCTGGCCCCCAGGGAAAGACAGTGGTGAGTTGAGGAAGGAAGTGAAAAAAATGAAAAAAAAAGCGTTTTATTAAAAAAAAAATAAAAAATGGGCGATTCCCTCCCCATTCCCCTTCCCCGCTCCCTCCAAGAACCTGCCAGCACACCCCCTGCACCCCCCTCCCCTTTCAACCCACTACAGTCACTTTGCTGCTTTAAAAATTTTGTCCCTTTAAGTACACTGCAAAGTGACAAAGTGCCATAATACAAAAATAGATTGAAATTCCTTTTTTCTTCAAGTAGCTACAATCCAATGCAGACACCTTTTCTGAAATGCACATAAGGAACAATAATTTAATGGGAATAACTTATCAATCAATCCAATTCTTCCACTTAAACTATATTCATCCACAGTATGAGTCTGCAAGCTGACAATTCAAATCACTTGGCTCACAGTGAGACTCCGAAGCAAAAGGATAGCTGCTTTTTTTTCTCCCCATAAACATATAATCCACAGTCTAACAACATACACATGCTGTGAGGAAAGCATCACAGTACTGCAGACATAACTCTGCCACTCCCCGTTAGTGCTTGAAAAACTTTTCTCATGGGTGATTCCACACCTTCACTCCCTACTTCTCATTCTGACATGTGCACTGCTCTGTGTAAATATACATGGGAGACAGTGTCCAGGAAAATGAACAATGCCCAGCATGCTTACTTTGTGATTTCATGTACATGCCATTGGGCTAGATCTGTTTTCTTTTACCTGAAAAAAACCCCAAAACCTGGCAAATGAACTGACATAATTTAGTAGGTTTTTAAGCATACAATATTCTCTGTCATTCTTATAGGAATTCTTCTGGGTAAGAAAAGACGGAGAAGAGAGAAAAGCAGCATAATTCTCTGTTGCTCTTGTGCCAACTTAGTTGCTCAAACGAATACAAAGGATATGCAAAAGGTATCCTTTGATCTGTCAGTGATTCAAGTAGACTAAATGTATTTATCAATGCCTGTGCCAATAAATTAACACCGAGGAGAATTCAAGTTGCACCCAAAGGCAGCTTTTTACTCAGAGATAATTATTGAAACATATTGTTACTTTTGCAGTTCTTACACTGGTGGAAAGAGTCATACTGGTTCAGAGGAATTTCCAAAAAGTGCTGATTCAAGAAGGTCACACTTATTTTTAGTATAATTTTCTCTCTGGTTCGGTTCCTGGGAGTGATGCAAATGTTCTCATTTGCAACTGTGCTGAAACTACTTTCTAATCAAAAGTGCTTGTGAACTCAGTGTCTGATGAAGTGTGAGCAGCTAGACAATGATGCTGAGTGAATACAGGCACTGTCTACAAATAAGAGTTTTTCAAACATCAATGGAGAGCTATCCATCATCCAAAGAGAGATCCCAACTGCCTTAAGACATACTGGTTGAGAGAGAACTGGCTCTGAGTACTCCATTTCAGAACATGGTTACTACTTTTCTTCAAGAAAGCTAGTGGTGACAAGAAGAGTGAGTTTTGGTGGTCTTTCATTACCAAGCGTGCTTTAAAATATAGCCCTGCAAATGTTTAACAGCATGTTTTATAATCTATGTCTAATGCAATGACTTGTAGCCACTGAGCTGGCAGAATAGGTCAGATTTCTTCTGAGCTCCAAAAAACCCACAAATAATCCACTACTTGCTTTCCTAAGACCAATGCAAATATAACTTTAGGAAGGATGCTTTGGTGCTCCAATTCTTTCTGAAGCTGATGGTTGCAAATACCTGTGCCAGACATCTTGTTATTTCCATATTCCCTCCTTCTTTTCATATTTTAATTAATTGTAAATAAACCATATAATCTCTTAATGTATATAGAAATGAAAATTTCGCCTTATTAGATGGAATAAATTTCTGTTTGTACACTTCAGCCCAAAGATGAACCACTTCTAAGTAGGACGTTTGGATACAAGTGCAATAAGTTGCTATTCTGCTACTTTTACTTACTCAGAGTCCATGTATACATATACATATTCATATACATACATCACTCAAATATAAACGCTTTACTTAGGGTCATTTAATTTTGTGAAATTCATGCTGTTGGTATGAAGGAGTTTCTGAAGCTTATAAAGTAATGGTCATTCCAAAATAAGGGGAAAAGTCTAATTTTTCTGTACAAAGTGCTTTCCATTATGGCTATCCATGGCTATCGAAGCCAACAAGAAGCCACAAGGATGAGCTCTGCTTTTTGCTGCCTAATATTTTTAGCATTTACAATAGTCTGGGTGGAATTGCATATGGAATAGCTGCTTGGCTAAGGAAATGATTACATACCACAATATTGTAGTAACTAGATTATTTTTTTCTACAGCTTCCAGAAGGGTTACACAAATCCAATGAAAAATCTAAACAGAAGAGTGAGCTTCCTTGCTCAATTAAAAGAGCAAGGTCAGATTTGAACTTAAGAACAAATTCAACAGCAACAGCAATGGCTGCATAGATGCTCTTCCACGTTAGAAAACCTCCCATCTTGTTGCTTTTACATCACTGTATGTTCAGCTAATCTCAGTGTAACTCCAAGCAAAATCAAAGTATGTAACCATGTCAGAGTTTTCCCATGGCACAGTAAGCCTGCTTAGTAATGGATAGATCTTGTTATATTCATGTATAACAAACCTTCTTTTCACCATTGGAGTTGTGTTAATCTATGACAGCTGCACTTCAATCCACAAATTATTAAGCTTAATGTGAGAATTATCAGACAAAATTTAATGGTTTGTGTCATGCATGAAGCAAAACCAGAAAACCTGCTGGACCTAAAAATGCATGACTATCTTAAACAAACTCCTTTGTTTCTAGAAATATGTAGAATCAACTTATTCTTCAAAAAGACAGCCTAGTAAGAAGGAACAGCATTTAACCAAACAGTGATGAAACTAAAAAGTAAAGCCAGATGAATTTGAAGTACTGCATAAGGAAAAATGCATGACTGACAAAGCAGCAGCCTATGTTAACCTGTCCTGGAAATACTCAGCACATATCCCTTACAATCATATTCAGCAAAAACAAAAGTACCATTAAAAAACAGGGAGGAAACCAACTGGAATTGAGTAACAGAGGTAAAAAGATTGGAGATTCTCCTATGGTAAGAGCTCTAAAGCCACATAAATGACTTAGGAACCCAAGTCCTACTTCAGTGTCTCATCAGAAGTAACTTACAGAGTAAGATCTACCCATACTGATCTACCTGGCACATGCTGAAGGCAGAGTGCAGAAACCAGTTGGCCAGACTAGCTGCTGCTCCCTGTTATAGTACAGATTTGCGATGCAATGCTGGAAAGCATCTTTCAACTCTTTTGGCTAAGCCTCTGGAAATCTCTGAGTGGAAAACACTGTTAAGGCTATTTACCCCTTTAAATTCACCATTCCTAGAAAGTGAAAGACAAGAGTTCTGTTCAAGTTGGAGGCAATGACAAAAACAAAAAGAGAGGAATACAACCTGAAGGCTGCAGCTTCCGGAGAATGAGGAAAGTTAGGCCAGCACAGCAGAGCTGTTCAGGAGAGCATCCTTTGTCTGGATGGTAAGTTAGCTGCTACTCAGCCACCTTGCACGGCTGCACTAGGCAACAGAAGGGATCACATAAAATGCCCAGGCCGAGTGGTGCCAAGGGGATCAGACAGATGTGAGTGAACAGGAGCTCAGCAGGTGCTTGGGAAGCTCAAGAGAGTTGAGACACAAGTGGCTATCTGCAAGACGCAGCATGGAGTGCCAGACATGACAAGTGAATTGGCAAACAGCAGGACAGTGCCTGGGATGGACTGCTTTTTCTCCTGTGCTGTCCTTTCTCTACTGATTCCTGCTCAGTCACCTGAATGGTGGTGCAGGTGGCTACAGAGACTTAATGCCAGCTCCATGCCCATCATCACTACCAACTTCCAACATCTTTTTGTGACCAATGGTGCAGCCATCATTCATCTTTCCTCTCCTGTCCTGCTCCTGTTGTCTCTACAGCTGGTCATTCACTTCATGTGGCCAAAAAAGCACTGTAGCACTCCAGGTAGCTGGCCCTTATGCCAGAGAGGCTGGTGCATGAATACATTAGGGTAACCACCTGTACTCCTTCAGATCTCAGGGTAACAAGGAGTTGCTCCTAAAGGCTGGTAAAGGTAAAGAGGCAGTGTCTAAGGGAAGCCTCCACCTGTCTGGCAATACTGTTGACCCTAAACTATGTGTATGAAGCTCACTGTCTATCATCTTTCATGAATATGAAAAAGTTCTCACTGACTGTAAGAGGACTGCATGGGTGCCCCTCTACTATACATGCTTTACTGGCATTTAATTGGATTCAGTACTGCTTACTCATTGTCCAGCTGCTGTGGGCTGCATGCCAGGCATGACCATTAGGCCTGAGGGAAAGACACCAATGAGAGTGATTTTGCCTCACATAGTAAGCAACAGCATCTACCTTCATTAAAAGAATAATAAAAACTTCATTACTAGTTTGATGAAACAAACATAGATAAATGGACCATAATGATTTTCCCACCATGACTTACAAAAGTGCATGTCTAAGTTAAAATTTTAGCCAAAATACCAAGTATTTTCATGTAAGTTTCAGGGATGCTTGCTTATTTTGTTCAGGTTTTTGCAAATCTGAGTTTATACCAGCTTTCCTCTCCCCTCATTTGTGCTTTTACAAGGCCATACCTCATGCACAATAATGTCAGCTATGATATGTAACATCACTATTTCCTGCCTCAGTACATGATAAAGTGAAAAGATTTGGACAACCACTCCAACAGCAGTGATGAGCCTCAGCCTGTCAAATGGTAGTAGCAGGTGTCAAGTCAGTAGGCAAAACTCAGCATGCTCAGTGCTGGCAACCTGTCCTGTCAAGATCCACATTGCTGCTCCATCCAGTGCAGCGCAAAAAGAAAATGTAAAGAACAAATGGAGGCCTAAATAGATGAAACCTTCTGCTGACCCGAGTGAGACATCCCTGATGACTGCAGCATTAATAGGATGCTGCTGTTCAGAGTGGAACAGTCAGATGGAAGATGAACGTCTCCCAGATGGAATTAGAAGCATCTCAGGCCTATCGATTTTGGTTGTAACCTTTACTGTAAACAGTCCACAGGGGCCTCATCAGCCACCTGTTCAGTGATATTTGCATTGAAATATAGAGCCAACACAAATGAGAAAATGGCCACTGTTCCTCGCTAAAGCATCTGCTCTAGCAAGATGCATCTATCTGTATATCACCAGTAGTAGGAAAGGTACAGGTTTTAAAGAAAGAGGTAATGCAGTGGCACTAGCTCTCTCACATGGCACTGGAACAACGAACGCTCCATTTGTCATGATGTTGATGGTAGTGGTATTATATCATGCAATATTTCACTTTCTAATAATTGCTCAGTTTTATACTGAAGTCAGGCTTGCCAAAACTGGAAGGAAAGCCATCTGTGCCTGGAGGATGACTGCCAGAAACATTTGCAATTTTATTTTGGGGTTATAAACCTGCAGAATGGAAAAAAGGCAATGCCTAAATAACCCCTTTCACTCAACACCCCAAATCACATACAGCAGTAAACCTAACTCTGGAACAGTTTGGTCAGCCATTACAAAGATGTCTTTATTATTTTTAAAAGCCTCACTCATTCAAGAGGTAAAAATAGCTCCATTGATTATTTGTGGAACTTAGTAAAACTATGTCAAGATTCTGAATTGATTTAAGAGCTAAATGTAGCAATGACTGCCTTTTGACAGGAGAGAACAGCATCGTTAATATACACTTCGGTGTTTCATTGTAGCATTCTTAATAGAAAACAGACACACTACCAGCAAAACCATTACTCTCCCCAACTCTCATTTTGCCTGGGAAATACCACTGCTAGTCAACTGACCTTCCATTCCCTCATCAGATGGATGGAATAAAAATTATGTAGCCGCAGGTGACCCAAAGCTATAATGTGCCCTCCCTTTGTCTTATTATCTTTTTGGATCACAGAGGTAAAACACAAAGTCTGGTACATTTTCACAGCAATATTTACGAATATCGCTGATTAAAAATTTGACACAGCCCTGCAGACATGCCTGCCACATGCTTGCTGTAAACATAATGTTAGGATCAGGTAGTAATCCTAAAACAATCTTCACAGCTCAGACAACTTAGTTTTCCTCAGATACTTAGCCTTTGCTTCCTTTCGTTCTTGGTACATACTTAAATGGATTGCAACCCTTCTTTACTCTCTATTCAGGATGCAAAACTTAATTTCCAGCCTTCTTAAATCAGCATAACAAAGCAGATAGTTATATAATGCCATAGGTTAACCAAATTTGAAGAAAATGTTAGGCTCCTATAGGACATTGCAATGACATGTGGTGATAGGAAAAGGGGGAATGGCTTCAAACTGTGGGACACTGGATTATGTCACCCAGAGAAACTGTGGACGTCCCACCCCTGGCAGTGTTCAAGGGCAGGACGGAAGGGATGTTGAGCAACTTGTTCTAGTGGAAGGTGTTTCTGCCTATGTCAGAGGGGCTGAAACAAGATAATCTATAAGGTTCTTTCCAACCCAAACAATTAAATGATTCTGTGGTTTAAATATCACTGTGTTTAAAGCTCACTGCAATCACAAATAATTCTGCTTTGCTTTTTGTTATTGCAATAAGCATTCAAGCACTTAAATATGAATCCCAATTGTAATTCTTCTGGATGCACATTCCATTCATTTGAAATTAAAGTGTCCAGGCTTTAATGCGATTAAACAGTAGAGAAATGAAAAACCTCACATTTAAGTCAGTAATTCGTCAGAGGATACTGCTTAGCTGTTGCGCGATTTGGCCAGTTCTGCCCCTAATTCATTTATGCAAAAATTGACCCATTAACCTGCCTTCATTTACCTTGAATGAAACAGCAAGTTTTGTCAGAGTATTTTTTCAAAAGGCATCAATCAACTTTGTCATGAAGTGGTTTGATACAACATCAAACTACACACCTATCCTAAAATGTGAATGAAATCTATTGTAACACTGAAAATGCTCAAGAGCATAATTACTCCAGCTGTGGACAACATACTATCCCAAAAAGTACTTTACCCTGGTAGTCACCTCTGGAGAGCCCATGACTCCAGAGAGAGTTGCACACTGAAATAGTCCAGTTGGAGCAGGAAAACTCAAGCCAAACCTCAGCATCATACTCTAGGGAAGGATTCTCAGCACAAGGGGCACATAAACAAACTGTAGTTAGGCAATTTGAGTACAACTGACAGAAAAAGGGGAAAGCCCTTTTTTTTCTTCTGGAAATGTGGTAAACTCTTCAAAATAAATTACATTTGTCCCTTACAGGTAAAAAAAAAAATTACAGATAAGCAATGATATATTTATAATTTTACTCTCTAACTTGTTTATGGAATCAGTTTCTCTACACCTTAAGAAAAGCATGAAAAACGCATGAAACAGGTTGCTACAACAATGAAAAATGTCCAAAAATGAAAAATGTTCACAAAACAAATGTAGTCCCTGAGCACCACATCTGAGGTCTCTCTCTCCCTCAGACAACCATACAGTCACATGTACCTATACTGTCACAGTCACCCAAATTCAAAAACCTCAGATATCACAGAAAAGGTTTTATTGTTAAAAATTTAAAGAAATTTCATAAATTTCTCTCCTTCATGATTACTCTTCATTGGCCAGTGTTTTTTTTGCTGGTATTTTTGGAAACTTCTTAAAGGAGTAGAGTAAATCCAACTTTGAGAAGGAAATCTATGTAGTTTGCTTTTCCTTTGAGATGAGTGCAATGCTTACAACAATCCAGTTCCTGAAGCTTGCTAGTAATTGCCAGATGCAAGTGGCAGGCTGTGAGCTTTCCTCTGCCCAGATTCATGCCCAATAAATTCCCAAATTTTACATCATATATAATTCAAACAGCTTCATGGATTAGTTAATACTAGAAGGTCCCCTATTCTCAAGAAAGCCTTTCAGTGAAGAGATCCCCTCAATAAGCCAGCATGACATATTTTTCACTTTCCTCTTCATTCCACCACTTCAAACTTATGAGTAAGAGAGAAGGCATAGCAAGAAGTCAGTAAATACCTCAGAAAAATCCTATATCCAGGATAGTGCTGAGACAAATGATATTGTCTGTTAACCTGGACATAAGGTTAATTACCGTAATTCAGCGTATTTTAAGGGCAAATACTATATGCAGACATAATAACCTCTGAATATAAAAAGTCAAGTAACCTCTGAATACAAAAATCTCAATTCCTGTAACTGAAGATCATTTTAATTATGAGAGTCTATTATTGAGAAGAAACATGAAGTGTTTAATGTGATTGCACAGGCAAACTTAATACTGTGAGTCAGAAAAAGCAAGAAAAGATATTACAGTTAGCCATGAGCCCCTGCACCACAGAAATACACTACTCCCTTCTCCTGGCACACATTCACCCACATATTGAAGAACACAAGTATCCCTACACATTTGTTCACACCTGCTTCTTAGCACAGCATGAGGGAATTAGAGTAGCATAAAAAAGGAAGTCAAAGCAGCATTGACAAATGCCTGTAGTACAAGTTACAAAAGCAGTAGCTCTGTTATTATTTGCTTTGCTTCTTTGCACAAGCTGTGGAGAAAAAGGTTCAGTGTAGCAAGAGAGAACAAGCCCACTGAGTATGGCTGCCTGAATGGGGCATGATGGATGAGCTTCCTTGCAGATAGGAAAAACCTCTAATCTGTTCTCCAGCTCGTTGCTAGAGCAAGCCAAAGTCATTCTCTTCTTCTGCAGGGAAATAACCTTTGCCTTTTCGATATCATGTGCAGAGTTTTGCAAAGGACAATCAGACTGTCACCCAAATGAGACAGCACTCTGTTTCCAGGTCCCACACCAGGGCAGGCTCAGCTATGCAGCCCAAATGCCCCAAAAGACAAAGACTTTTCTATACTGCTTGTGCTTCTTATGGCTATTTTAGGAATGATTGGCTACATTCAGGTTCCAACTATAAATAATGAGATACACAGGAAGAGAAGTCATTCTCACAGCACCAGCACAGAGCTGATGACTGAAACTGAAAACATCACTTCTAATACTAAAAATAATTTTATGGAGTTGAAAAAACCTACTCTACCTCCTTTGTATGCCACAAACAGAATGCAGGCATCATCCCAGCAATGAAATAACATCCACCAGCATCAGGATGGGAAGACTCTTGCTCTGAAGTTTATTAAGAAAGTTTGATTCTAACCAAAATATTAAGGCTTTCTCAGACAACCAAAGACTTATTCCTAAACCTCCTCCACTTCTCTCCCACGTCCTGCAGCTTCATTCCATAATGGTGAGTGATACAAGAAAAACCAATGATTCATTAGCTGACTGCACCTAAGTGAATTCAGCAAAACTGCTTGATGAATAGTCATAGACAGTTAAGGGATTTTAACAAGTCTGCCAGGTGTTTTTGAACCCCAAAGAATCCTTCCTAGCTTACCTGCCTGACAGAACAGAAATTCCTGTGCAGGAACAAGGAAGACGACTGCATAGCTGATTAGCTGCTGGTGTTATTTCTTACTCTGCAGTTCTGTTGCTTATGTGATTTATATCAAATGCTGCAGAGAGAGTTGCTTCTAACTGTGTGTTAGCCTCCATAATGTGGACACTGAACTGATCAGCTGCCAGGATCTGATCTACAGCCAAGATCCATATTCCTGCCAGCATGTGGAAGGGAAAAACACACACAAAAGACATCAGTCTATAAAATTGTATTACTTTCCAGTAAGATTTAAGGCTTTATGCATGTACTGTGCTGAACTCACTAGAAAAGACTGAAGAGATCCAGGTAGGCATCAAGGCGTGATGTTCTCGACTGGACTCCAACCCAGCAAACCCCTGTCAAGCCTTGCCCACATGTATGAATGATGCCTTACACACTGTACTTCCCTGCACCACAGAGCAGTAAGTCTCCAGGTTGCAGCACAGTCACAGAGCAGTTACTGCTAAAGGACTTTGTCCTGTTTTTGTTTATGTCAGTGAAAATGCTGACACTGACATCTGCTAGATTGTGGAGTATTCCCATCAGACTTCAAAAAGACCTGTAGCTGCCCTACAGCTTGTACCATCTGCACCAGCTCACAGATGATGTTGCTTTACCTTTTAATAAGCCTTCCAATTATGGAGAATTATATATATATTTAATTCTTTCATCCTCATAAAAGTACACATACTTAGATGAAGGCTCAGTTAAAGTCTGCTAACTTTATATGGGCTTTAGGTAGTCTCCCATCTAATGATACGAAATGGAAATAACTACTTCCAAATTTCCTGTGTAATAAAAGGTTATACACAATCTTCAAAAAAGAAAAATTATTCTTTTGGTTTAAATTCTTGCTTTCTTAGAGAAAGCAAATCAGATGGTCTTGATCATATTCCATATTGTATTTATTCCTGTTAAAATTTTCCCATGAGCAACTCAAACCAGAATTATGCTTCTCTGGTAAACATCACTATACCACCTTGCAGTAAAAGATATTTTTTGCACAAGGATGCCCCTATATTCCATGCATGCTTGTGAAAAAAGTCAATTTTGCAGTGACTGTGACCATATACATTGATAATTTCTGGTATTCTGAACAACCAGGGCCAATAATGCCAAAAAAGTGTACCGTGACGGACCAATAAAAATAGACTTCTTTTAATGACTTGCTACAACAAAAAGATCTGAAAAACATAATTTCAGGCATTTCTCCTCTTCTGATGGAAAAATGTAACTTTGAAAGAGAGCACTTAAACTACAAAATTTTTCTGGAAGCACTGGAGGGACCCTTGTTACCTGATACGTGATTTACATCAGGGTTGTCAGCAACAGCATTCCCTAGACACCAGCTATATAGGTACCTTGATGACACTAACAGCCCAGAGCTTGTCCATGTTCTCACAAAAATTTCAGAAACGAGAATGACCTTTACCTAGTTCACATACCAGTAAGCTTTACTTACTACATGTGAAGTCAGAAACATGCCAAGTAGAGCAAATGGTCCTGTGAGATGCTGAAGAAAATTTTATTTAAAAAACCCTCAACAAATGGATATTGAGTGTGTTGTCACTTATTTAAAGCACAGGAGAAAAATGGTGGATATTCACTGATAATTTACCTCCTTGAATACTGGTGCCTACCACATCAATCCTCCACTGCTAGAAAGCTATTTTTTTCCCTCAAAAAATTACCATACCTTTTTTCCCTGGCATCCTTTAAAGCATTACTTACTGTTCCAGGTAGGAAGAAATAACCTGAACAGGATCTGTATGAAGGAGCATGTAGACAGGAAGGGCAACAGAAACCTATGACCAGCAAGATGAAGTTGTGAACTGGCTATGCGCCACAATAAACTGCCTTTATAAAGAATAGAACTAGTTTGTGAGACTGAAAACTTCAATGCCTGCATAATAAAGGCTGGGAGGAACGCTTGTATGCTTCTTTTCTGAATCCTACGGAGCTCCCCACAATCCCTTCCCTTTCTGGCACTTACATGTAGGGTCTCTCTCTCATAAAAGGACTTGGCTTTCCTCATGCAAAAACAGATTTGGCTGTTCTTAAACCAGAACAGATTACTCTCTTCATTCACATACACCCTTACATTCCCCAAAAGCTGAGAACATTATTTCTGCTGCAAGCTCATGGGCACAGATTGTATCTTTCCTCCTTTTTTGGACAGCTTAAAGAAGATTGCTAGTGCTTCCCATAAATAAAAAAGAGCACTTGATAGTCAAAGAATGACTAACTTGGAATGTATCTTTTAATGTACATTTTAATAAAGCTGACTCATGAGTTAATTTCACTTAGCTGAATGCAGGTAAGCTCTGAAGTCAGGTGCTATACAGTAAAACCAAGATAGAGAGATTGTGGTCACTTTCTTCCAGGATCTGGACAATAAAGAAGATGGAGAGCAAGCTCCTTCTTCCTGGAGTCCACTAGGCATATTCCTGCTTTTCCATCACCTAGACAGATCAACTGTCATGCTCCTTCTCAGTCAAGGGAGCTAGGCACCTTCCTGTCCCCTGACCTGCCAAGGATAACTGCTTGCCTCTGCCAGGAAACAAGTGCATTGTCCTATTGTGTGTTCCCCAGGGGCAGGACACAGTCATCCAGAAGAATTTTGCCTGACTGGAAATGCAAATGAGGACAGAAATCTTTTCAGCAGAACTTACACTTCAGTCTCCTCTAAGCTACACACGCTTAGAAGTACAAAAGGTCAAACATATTAGGACAAAAATGCTAAGCCATGCATCCCCTGTAGGGTCCTCCTCCCTAGTTCTTGAGTAGGATTAATTGTACCATGTGAACCAACAAACTATGAAAAAATTTTCATTTCCAACATGCTGCTTTTAAAGTATTTACAATGTAAACACAGATTAAAGGTATGCTCTCTTTTATGACAAGCCTGAAATAAAGCAGCTCTAATTAGCAAAACCAGATACAGTATCAGAGGTAATACAGTTTTCAATGCAAGGATAAGAAACCCCTCCTTTGAGCTTACTCAGCAGCAAGCAGACTTTCATCCTTCCTTCTTCTTACATCAATTTCTTTTTGACTTCGCAAATCTACACAACAGATGAATTGATGATTTCCTACAACAGTAATTTGATTACTGCTTGCTGTTTTGCCACAAACCTGCCACACATCATCTATAGTAAAGTAATGTCCAGCTGAACAAAGTAGTGTACTGCACAGTCTTGTCAACACTATTATTTTTTTGGCTGGCGGGACCCTCCTATAAGCTAGAAGTCTGTAACATAATTTCTGTCTGCCTTTGTTGCAAAAATAAAGTTTGGGCTACAACCCGTATGGCAAAATACTCCTCGGGATTAAAGTAGTGCTACCAATAGAAAGAAAAAGTAACTATGTTCACCAGCGGAAGATACTACTGTACTGAAACTCCTTTTGGTTACTCTTTTGTCAAATTGTCTTTTACTACAAGAATGCCAGGTACTGTGTAATTTTTATTTTAAAAGGGCTTTGTCTTCAAATGTTTACAATCCACAGAGACAACACGCACATTTGCGAATAAAGGGAGAATTTTTTTTCAATTTTACAGGTACAAGAAGAACTGTTCTCACTTTCAGTTCTCCTGATTCAAATACATAAGTCTTCCATGGCCTTGTTCTTTCTCTAAGCAAACATGTGAGTTTCTAAATTGCAAAAATACTGACAGCATTTCTACAACATAACAGCATCCATAACTGACTTCCAAGATCCCAAACCGTTCAGATCAACAGTTTGGGCTTAAAAAAATGTAGTCAACTGCTGACCTCCATCCTAGTACCAAGTCCTTAAAATCTGAATCATACACCCTTGCACACAGGTGGGATGCATTTCCCAAGACAGAGGAATTATTGCTTGCAATTTCACTTGCAGCAGGGACATGGCTTTGGAACGTGGTTTTGCAGTTCAAGGAACATAAACATGATGATTCATTTCTCTGAGAATATTCAACTTACAGTAACGCATTTGCTTAGTTTTTCCATCATTACCAACAGATCAGTCACATTTTTTCTAGTTATATATAAACAAATCACACAAATAATAAAAGAGTTGTTATCGAATCTTTTGCCTAAACAAAACATTTTAGAAACATTAATGTTTGAGAAACTCTGTGCAGGCTCTGGGAACAGACTGCAGAACTAATAACTCAGTCTTGGTTCAATACCAAGAGAAATGATGACCCACATATTTTGGTTGTCTTCCCATCATTCTGTCTAATCAATGATGTTAAATTATGTTTAATTATTAGATGCATACGTCTGGGCTTAACCAGAATAATCTAATCATCATGACAAAATCACATTTAAAAGGAAACCTCAGTTACAATGTCTTGGATGAAGTGAAAGTTTAACATGCAAATGGATTACCAGATTATATAAATAAAAGAATATGGTTTCACTCAAAAGTAATTTAAAATCCAGCAGTAATGAAAAGGAAGACATCCAACATTACTTTTTAATAAGAAAGGAAAGAAGAAAGCAAGCAAGAAAGAAAAAGCAAGCAAGCAAGCAAGCAAGCAAGCAAGAAAGCAAGAAAGAAAGAAAGAAAGATTTACTACTGATGGAGGAGAGTGTGAGAACCAGGGACAAAAGACAAGAACAAGAACAGCCATCTCAGCACATTAGAGAAAGCTTTCTGCTAAAGCAACAGTCATATTTGGTACAATATAAACAGCAGCATCAGTTCCCTTGGGACAGCAATGCTGTGTGAAGCTACACGCAAAACACTTCATTGATGTCTCTAGAGGAACAGAGAAGCCTAAAGGTCTATTTTAGCTAACTACTCTAATCCTCTCACTGCCTCCTCCCAAACCAACACTTACCTTCTTCTTCAACAACAGCAGCAGCTGAAAGCCTAACTAAGCACTGCTTCAAGGATCTTGCACTTCATAATGCTCTGTAAATTTGATTTCTGACAGTGCTAAAAATAAACTTTATAAATCTTACTAATCTGTAACTTAGATATCCAAAAGCAACGAAGGCTGCCTAGACTAGCAGATATCTCTGAAAAAAAGTAATAAAACCCACCACACCTCAGTCTTGGCATTGCTTACCATTTACTGCTCCCCCCCCCTTATTTTGCTGACAGCAAGACGGACAATACATGAAAATTTGATTCTCCGTAAGCCGAGTAATGCAAATTAGCTTAATGAAATAGATGACTTTGTGTATGTCCCTTTGATACTGATTAAGCTCAAGTATCCACTCAGCTAATGACTAAAGCAATACCATGAGAGCTCTCATGGAGGTGTCAGAGCTATACTTTTTTTTTAAACAGCCTTTTACTCAGCATTTATTTCTATCTCAGACCCTCCTGGCCAGGAAAACAGGCCAGCTTCTAAATAGAGACAGGAGCAGTTAACAGCTTAAGACATGAGCGATGTAACATAAAAATCTGCAGCTATTTTGCACAGCTTGGGCCTCAACATACAAAAGAGACATGCCTTTGTGCCTCCAGTTTTCTAAGCAGATTACCAGTGCACTGCAAGGGGCTGCTTTTGACTCTGTAATTATAGCCATCTTAATAATGATCTGCTCGATTACTGCCTACTGCTGGTGCCCAGACAGTTTAATCACTATGCATTCAGCTGAAGAGAACTACCTATCCTTCCTGTCATTTGAAACATGGGACATGTGTGAAGGCGGTGTAAACGAGCTTTTCCTGAAGCAGCTAGCTAATATACTTTCACCATTTAAAGCCTAAGTTATAAAACAGAGCAGGAAAAGCGATAATGCCTTGCCTCTTATTACAAAAAGATGTTTCACCTCAGCTGCACTAGATGAACAATCACTCCTACCAAGTCCATATATATATATTATTCATTGAGCACCAGCTGTGTGCTCAACACTGTATTGACACAGAGAGATGTGCTCCCCACTTCTGGGAAGCTTTTACAATCTAAAGTAGTAGAGTTTGGCATTCATTCTGCCTGTAGAAACCCTATTGACTTCACTACAGGGAGCAGTTGCAGAAGCAGGTGTTGAGGAAACTACTGTGCAGACTGACACAGGAGAGATATGAATGTACGTGAACATATGTGTAGATGCAGAAATAGGATGCAATGCTACAAGTCCCAACAACCTTTTGTGCTGATCCTGGCTACATCTTTTCACATCCCACTGCTGCGTGGTTGCTGTCTTAGTATTATGATGCTTTCAAGGCAATCCTGATCCAATAACATCCAACGATGGAAGAAAAAATATCCAATGCCCTCCAGTGTCAGGTATTTGTTAGGACTTCCAGCTAAACACTAGGAACAGGTCTAATGTGAGTGAGAATGAGGTATAAATCACCACCCCAATCTCCAAAATGTATTTTAGACTTCAGATGAAACTCTACTTTCAGATTCTTACAAAGTTTTCCCACACTAAAGAATAGAAGCAATAGCAAGTACAGTTTTATTTACACACAGTGGATGAAAAACCGGGAAAAGAAATGAGGAAGAGCAAGGCTGAAGTGGGGAAAAAAGGAAGCAGATCTGAGTACAGGAACTGAGAAGGAAAGAACAAGGACTGTGAAAACTGGGAGCTAGAGGTTCAGACAGATGAAGCAGGCTAGGGAGGGAGAGCTGTCATGGCATCTGGGCATGGAGGGAGACAAATGATTGGCAAATGGGACACAGCAAAAAATGCAAAGATGAGAAGGACCTTTCAAAATAAATTTAGTTTTAAAAAGACTGTGAGGCAAAAGAACAGATGCAGATATGTGTAAAGAGAACTCTAGAAGTGAAGGATGAAACTATGGGCAAAGGGAGAAGAAAGAGAAAAGATTTAGAGGATTTCTAAGAAAATGGACCTAAAAGAAGGACATCAGCTCGGTGGAAGGAATAAAAAAAGCAAGAAAACTCATTCTTAAGGCCACTATTGTTATTAAACTCTTCATTTGGAGTCTGTGCTTGGAAACATGGTCTCTTAGGTGTGTGATATTTCTGTTCCTTTATTAACTCATCAACTTTTTAATCTCACAGAAGTATTCAAGGAAAGGGAAGGACAGAAGGAAGTCTTCTGTGTACTGATTGATGCCATGTATTACAGGAGGCAAAGATGCTTCCCTCCCAGCAGACTCACAGGGTATGGTTACCTCAAAACACATGTTCATGGTTTGTGTCCTTGACTCACTACAGGATGAAAAGACAACTCCCCAACACTTCTGTCACCATTTTACTGGTCACAAACCATCTAAATCATTAAAATTAATGAAAATTTTATTAAATGCAGTCTTTCATGTCAGCAATCACTGTATTTGTCTCAGAGGTGCATTTTAATCATAAAGGGAAAGTAGCTTTTAGACAACAGGTAGGTCCATCAAACAACAGTATCACTCTTGTGAGATGCTCACTGAAAAACTTGGGGACTTACTGAGCCAAGGAAATTCTGCCTATGCATAAGAACTGCCCTTATGCTTCAGTGATAAAGGATTAAGTGTGTAGGCCCAGCTCCATGTGTATATCTATGTGTGCCTTCATGTATTTAGTTATTGTGTCTGCTGCCTGCAGCACAGGGACTGGTTATAAAAACACAGGAAAATGTCCTCCTGCAGAGTACTATCATACACCTCAGTCGGCAGCCTCATTGAAGAGGACTGACAAATGGCCTCCAAGGAGGGAAAAAGAATTCTGAGTCTCGAGGTGGAACGGAAGAAGTTGAGAAGGACAGAATTAGGGGAGAAAGACTGGCAGAGTGAAGGGAACCTGCAAAAAATAAGAGGGAGTAGGGATATACATAGAATGCCCAGGGAGTTGAGTAGACGAATCTAAGTGGAATAAACCTCTATTTTCATACAGCTGGTAAGAAACATGCTTCCCACGAAACCATTACAAATCTCTCATCTTCAGGGTTGATTTAGAAATTGTAACTCAGCTGTTACAATTTGTATCGGACTTGAATTTGGCAATCCCAGACATCAAATCAATTCAAACTGAGAAGGGGATCTACACAGCTTCATTTTACAGCCTGAAATTGTACTTTCAAGGGTTTTAAATATTTTCTACACCACCACAAAGCAGCAGAAAGATTAGGTTAATTTTTAAAATGATGGATCAGTTTAGGTCTCCGTAGAGTCAGTAGAAAGATTCCCATCAAATTTAAAAGATCCAGTTAGAAACATAGATGATGTTCTTCTAGGATTTTTACTTTCAAAAACAACTACAGAAATGTAAAAGCAACAAACAAAGCACAGACATTTAAGACTAGAACATTTAATTCCTTTGATGTTGGTGTATTATTTAACAGCCAGCCATACTGTTGCCCAACTCACTGGTTGCTTGCACAGAATCATTCATTAATATGCATGTATTTTCCCATAGTTTTAAGTGTATTATTCTAATGGGATTATATCTCCAACACAAGGCACACAAACTTAGTATCCCACATATCAAAAGCTGTGCACTGTTACACTTTCAAACTGTTAAAAATATGCAAACTGTGGGTCTGGATCCTGAAAAATGTAGTCAGACAAAACTGCCATTTCATTTAATAGAGTCAATGGGATTGTAGCCAGCAAGTCAGACCCTATGAAATTAATATTCTGCACTAGATAATCTGTGAGTTTATGTTATATGATGTGTTGGGCAGTGTGAAACACAACATACCAAATTCAGTCTCATACAACCCTACAGCAGGAACGTTCTGTTTATTTATACGGAAACGTTACTACTAAACAAGCACTGGAACCAGTGAAGCCTGGTTGTTAGGAATTTGTGCCCTGATGTCTTTAAAAGGACAGAGTTCCCCACATGCCCTTTGCCTCTCTGGAGCCACTCTCTTTCACCTGCTTACTGGGAGTTGACAACCAGTCTCTGTGTATACAGAGAGAATATGATCACACAAGTCTTGTTTCTTTAGGATGTCAGGCTAAAAATAGAGCCATTTGCATTAATAACTCAGGAAAATATCAGCTCTGAACTACAGTGGGAATTGTACCCCCAGTTGCACACAGACAAACTTACCCCTGGGAGCTGAATAAGGCTGAGCTTTTCTCTGAACATACTCCCTTCTGTGGATTTCAAACATTTCTTTCACCCTGTCCTTACACAGTTGTTTCTGCTTAACTTGAAATAGTTGAATTTCCTGTTAACTTGGAGGCAAAAAAGCACCCTCTCCACCAGCACTGGGGTCCCTGCTTGTCTAACTTTAAATAGACGAGACTGATCAAATGCTGAGAAGAAAGGGCCATTGTGTGCGAGACTCGCATCCCCCCATGGGGGACCCAGACAGCACATTGCCTATCACACCCTCACCGTCAGCTTCGAAGAAGTGGTTTTGGAAGACAAGAAATATAGACCTTCATCATGCTGGGAAGATGTTATCATGTAAAAATCGCAGAACAGACGCTAGCGAGCAGACAAAATTTGTTACTTATTTACGAGGATATTAGAACGGGAAAGACATAGAGGGATAAAATATCCCAGCTCTCCACACAGTGATCTGGCAGGTCCCCAAGCCCAGCTTATCCTGAAAAGCTCCGTGTGCCAGTGCTTCTTGCAGGTACTACTTCAGTGTCGACAGCAAGATGTTCTCAGCAGCAGAATAACAGCTGCACAATATGAACAGCAACTGAATGGTTGAACAGCTCTTTTTACAGGCTTTTTACATGGTGCGATAAAAACCTGGTGTTCTTTTGTGCCTCACAAAGCGCCTATTTTGCTGACTCCAAGTTCAAATCTCACGGGCTATTAGGACAAGGAAGAAGGACAATGCACTAACATGCATGGTAGAAAAGAATGTGCTCTACTCTGGAAAACAAGCCTGACTAGGAGTTGTGCTATGTCCTAAATACCAAGCCAGAAGCTGCTTTCATGTCAATTAAAAAGTATGTATTTTGGCATGCAAGGATCACGTACTTAGTCACAGTGCAACTCAAGCCTACATTTCATGATGAAGTGTTAAGTGGAGCATTTTCCCCTCACTAGTTGTGCTCCCCAGCAGGGACAGTGAAGGTATGAAGCTCTCACCAATTGGTGGTCTTGTGGCTTATTTTTTAAAGGTTGAGAAATGTGCGATTTTTCCTAGTTCTCAGTTTTTTCTCCCCAAAGAATAAATCATAGACCAAGAACTGATAGGTGGGAAATTCTCTTAAAACTGGAGAGTCGAACCCTGTGCTAGCAGACAGTTAAGTCACTGCTAAATAATTTAAGAAACAATTTAAGGAACAAGAAGAAAAATAAAATAAAATAAAGGATAAGGAGAGAAAAGCAGAGCAGAACTAGATGGTTCTTCAAAGTGGAGAGCGAGTAGCAAAATGAAACACCATGTTGCAAAACAAATTTTTTTTTTTTGGCTGGGAGAGGGGGTTCTTTAACATTGTCCTCTTAACATTCAAAGCCAGATTTTATCCAGGACAGGGATGCCAGGCCAACATGCTGAATTAAGACGGAATCCACCAGTATGTTATTTTATCTTTGCTATCTCTTCACAGTCTCTCTTGAGAATATTGATGACTTTGCTGAGAGTCCCAGGATCGCATGAGACCTCTGTTTATATATTTGCAAATCAGTTTTGTAATGTAGTACCTGCTTCAGAAGGAAGTTATGAGCTTCCATTAATTCCTGTAATGTTCTTCAAGTTAATCAAATAAAAGATGGCAGGCAAGAGTATGATAATGATATTGTGCCCTGGGAATCCTCCCTTTTCCTAGTTGGCACAATTCTTCCTTTTCACTGCTTAATTTTAGTCTCTTTTAGCCCTTGGGCTATAGATTATTGCTCTGTCTTGAAATCAAGGCCAAAACTCTGTTTGCAAATATATTTCTGCTATCAAAGTTTCTAGTGTAAACAACAGGAACTCAAACATGCCATACTGATAGTAACATAAAAATTCATCCCTGCTGCAAAAGCTCTTACCAGAGCTCTCTGAAAGACGACAAAGGTCAACAGTTGTTTTTTGTGCTGAAGGCTGAACATCTCTGTGATCACTAGCACAGATTTGGAGGGGGGATGGCATGTGCAGGTTATAGTAAGGAAAAAAACCCCAACCCAGCAGTAAAGGAAAGCTTGAAATACATCTTGGCCTTGCTGAAGCATACTACTAATTAACTGGAATTAGCTTAAGTCTAAAAATCCTAAACTTGTTGAAAGTGAAACCAGACAATACAGTTCTTCTATCTATCAGTTTTGCAAAAACAAGATGTCCACTTTGAGAAGAAAAAGAACAATGGCAGAGATTTTGTTTGAAAGCCATGATGTTCTGAATAAATCATACTATGCATGTATTATACCACTATATAAACTAAAAATAATTGCAAAAAAGGAGATGATATTATTATATACTGAAAACTGATATTATTATATACTGAAAACTATAATCCACCCACATAACTTCTGTCTTCCACTTCTTGACACATTATTGTCATTACAGGTTCAAACCTCTAGTAATTCTAGCACGCTTGCTGCTGTCTTACATGTGGCTGTATATCTAAGGACAGGAAAACCTCTAAGTTCTGCAAGCCATAAAGAAGATAAAAGTATTGACACAGGAATTCTCCTGTGTAGCTGTATCATGCCCTCGTTCATACAGGTTTTTTACTTTCTGCAACCCTCATTACAAAATTAGGGGCTCTCTTACTTTCACTCTGCCAGGTTTCATAAGACCTCTCACAAAAAAAGTATTAAAAAATGCACAGCAGACCCTACCTTGTCAGACTGCAAAAAGTGCTTCTGAAGGCTGAGACTGTGAGGACAACCTCAGCCTTCACTGACATTTGTTCAGTGACATGGTGCCCCTTTCAGCAGAACAAAACCAAGTACTGTGTGCTTCAATTTACAAAAAAACCCTGCAACCTGCTATTCCCAGCAAAGAATACTGTGCTAGTAGTAGTGAAAATTACACAGAAACTCTCCCCACTTGAACTTTGCTCTGCAGGAAAAATCTACATTAGGTTCCCACTGAAAGAAAAGATTCTTATCTAACTGCCATCAGATTGATTACTATTAAACAATGGTATTGGCTTCAGTGGTATAATCCCCAGCTTCCTCTGCTGTGAGAATGAAATGAGGTAAAACATGCTTTTTGCTAGAATTGAATGGACACCAATAAAAGCCATGGTTCTCATTAGAAACTGTACAATTTTAGCCTTTGCAGTGTTTAATAACTTGGTGTTAAGACCCCAGCTTTGGGGGTCTTTGACCCTGGAATAATAAATAATATTTTTAATGCATATTGTCTACTGCCCTCATACTCCCATTTATTTCCTATTTTTCTCTTAGCGTAATTAACTGGAAACTCTGGTTTACAAATGACTTAAGAATAACATGCACGTTCAAGTATGAAGAATTCTTTTTTTCAAGAGTCACACACATGAAGTTCATGGCATTTCCTGCATCAAGGAACTTTCAGAATACCTTAATTTCACTTTTTTCTTTTTCTTTTCTTTTTTTTTTTTTTGTTCCTGAACAGGTTTTGAACTTCATTGTTTGCTTCTTAAAAATTCAGTTGTCCAGTTACAAGGCTCTCTTTTCAAGACTTTCTGCACTGACATTTGTTGACTCATCTTGTGGTGAATAATCACCATGGTAAAATAAGCTGATAAATCTGAGTTTCTGTAAGTCCCAGCATTGTGGCTAGAACCCCGTTTCATATGAAGATTATAAAGAGTTGTGCAGATGAAACAAGGGGAAAAGCATATGCCTTCACCTTTTGGAAAAATGTTCTTTCAAAGGCAATGAAGGTGATGACAGGTTTGAAAGAGCGCCAGATGCAATGTGCTTAACTTCAGAGAACCAGAGGGTGTATTGGCCAGACCTGAGCAACTGTATCTTAGATACACTCCTTGTTAATGTACTGCAACAAGCCTTGTCACTAGGGATTCCAGCTGGTCTGTTTCTGAGATCCACTGCCATACTGAACCTGGGACATAAAAGGTCATCTGACTTCCCGTTTTTTTCATCCTTCATTTCTTTCCCTTTTGAGAATTTATTTACAATTGAAGGTTTACTTCCATCTCTGCTTTCACCTTCGTCGATCATTAAAATCAACTCAAGAAACTGCAAGCTACATACACACCAGAGTTAATATAAAAATTCTTAAACTACTACAGGCTTTCCAAACCAGGAACCAGCATACAGTGCTCTCAGACATACAACTGACATGTGCACTAGTACTTCTTCTGAATTTCAGCTTTCATAGGTGGAGACAAAGCAGCCTTGATCCAGATGTGAACAAGAAGGATCTGCCCCAGAGGCAGTTCTGTCTACTTCCAGTTCAGAGTGTTGAGACCCAGACAGGGAGTAACAAAGGACACCCCTCCTGTTTCATCCTCAGACAAATCTGTTCAGAAGAGTCTGGCAAGGACCTGGAACAAAATCACAGTTAGTGAGAGTTTTTCCACTGACCTCACAAGAGCAAGTAGTCCTCTCTTGCTGTGAGGCTCACATTCATACTGATGCAACAAGAAAGCACCCACTTTTTGTTAAGATGAATAACAGGAAAGCACCTACTCTTCTAAGATGAAGATGTTTGTGGATATTTCTGCCTATTTTGTACATAAAGTTCATAACTAAACAAAAGCTTAAAGAGATGCAAGTTTTGCAGCTAATCACGTAGGCAGACCTACAGATGACTGGTTCCTCTGACACTCATTCTCAATCACAGGCCATAGCTAACACTTTCTGTTTGTTGCTAGTTATTGGTTGAATTATTTTTAATGATACAGAAAAATGAACACAAGTCTTTTCCTTCCATATAACATTAAACTTACTCGTAGTGGCTTTTGTTGAGAAAAATTAAGAACGAGCTACAACTGCAGCTCCAGCTTAAATCCTCAAATCCATCCACATTTTCTTCACATTTGCATAAATAATGCTTCATTTCTATGCTGGGCTCGCTATTTTCAAAGAAAGTATATTTATTAATATACTGTAGAGAATCAGCAAAAAAGCAAAAAATCTCCTTCTCAGGGATCTCCTAAACTCAAGAGAGTCAAGTTTTTCACAGAGTCTATTGGTACAAAGCCTCAAAGAGCCTGAAGATCAGACCTGAGGTATTGTCACGCACTAGACGACAAGGGCAAATAACCAAGAGCTAAAAACTAAGGAACTACCTAAAAAAAAAAGAATAGAGAAGAGGAAGCACCAATGCAATCAAGATGCAGAGAGAAAGGGGTTGCAATTACACTGAAAAAAGGAGAAGGCTTGAAATATGAATCTCTCAGAGGAAGAAAGGATTTGGTTGAACTGCAGTAAAGAGTAGAAGCTTGTCAATAGTGAGATACAGAGGCAAGTCAAGACAATTGAAGAAAGATGTGAATTCAAAGGTAATTCTTAAAGCATATTAATCTTCCAAAACATGCAGAGTTAAGCTGCAGTAAAACCACTTCAGAATAAGATCTCTCATACAGGGGTCAATGCACTTTAATTAAAATACAGTTGTAGATATGAGTCTTACCTATCTATGTCCTGGACAATAAGAACATGGTGACATACAGAAAAGGAGATATAAGAAGATAAGACACTGAGAAAATAAGAGACCTGGAAACATAAGAAGCCTGAAAAAAGTCTGGCTGGCAAAATAATGGTAAGACTTTATTTATTCTAAATAACCATACTCTCATCCCTTGACAACCTGTAGTCAGTTTCTCCAAAACTTGTATGTGCATTGCTAAATGCACATATGGTAAATTGTGAAGGTATACCCTGCAGGTTCAGCCAGAGACTACATCCTAGAAGGTTCTTGTAGATGTTGTGTAGATCACAGCCCGCTGTGACTAATCAGCTGGATATCCTGTGCATTACTACAGGAAATAATGAAAGCAGAAAAGGCATTTCAAGTAAGAGAACAGGATATTTCACCTCTCCTCTTCCTGTTATTTAAAAATTTAGCTGAGGCAGTAAGACTGCAGACTTTTACATACATTAGCCTGTTCCTTCACACATGAACCCACTTCCCACCTCAATCCTGCCAGCAGAAGTTTGCAAGTACCACTAATTCCTTTCCAGCTGTCCATATGACATTTAGGCACACAAGTCGTTTGTTTCTCATACTCATTTCAGACAAAACATTTGGGGATTTTTTAACTATAAACTACAAGAGCTCAATAAACAAAGAAAACAAAAAAACACTCTTCTTAAATAACTTACTGAATTCTCTGATAAGGATAAAGCCTGTCCAGTCTGGAGTCTCTATTTACCCTGATAGAAGATGGCTCCAGAATTATCAGCAGAGAATTCAGTCCTGTGGCGTGCAGGTGTTGTATTCCATAAGGCATGTAAAAAATGCTGAGGTCTACTGTAATTCATTCTCTGATTAAGTCTGGCAGTTTAGTATGTCTTATGTGCAACGGGTAACAAAAATAAAAAATGTGTTCTAGAATTAAAGGGAGTTGAAAAAGAAAACAAAGCTAAGAGATATTTCCTTATCTCTTCTTGCTTCATAATAAAGAACCATTTCTGGTTTTGAACTGCAAAGCATAAACAGTACTTTTCTGGCCAGTTCATAGAAGTGTGTGTGGGGGTTTTTTGTGGGTTTTTTTTTGTTTGTTTGTTTTGGTTTGGTTTGGTTTTTTTTTTGTTCAGACCCTTTCAGTGCTGTCATCTCAGCTCTGGGGGTAAACTGGACACAGTCCTCTGCAGCTGAGCTGCAAGGAGACGTCTTCAAAAAGGGAACTGTCTGATGTTGGCACAAAGCTGGCAGGTTGTGTCCTTAACTATTGCTTCCCAAAACAGCACTGCATGGGAAGTAAAGAAGGGAGAGAGGCTGTGAACAATGCCTTTGTGTCCTACCGATTTCCAGGAATAGTGCGGCCAGCCGGCCCCAGGCTGTGACACGGTTTTCACACACCTCTCCCCGGCACATCCCCAAGCAAGGCTTTCATAACCAAGGGCTTCTCTAAAGGGTTGTTATGCCATGTGCAGGATTCCTGCAGGTTTCTGCCATTTCGGGGATCTTACAAGCTATTATGGGCGATGGGAACGTTCTTCTATAGAGTCTGTAGTCAAGGTCTACACCTTCCCCCCCTGCTTTTCAAACTGAAAATTACAGTATTGTCACTTCTCTAAGGAAGGAGTTTCAAAGTGCTGAAAATTAGCTATATATATCTTCTAACCACTGTGAATTTCAGGAGGAAGTTAATTCCCACTAGCTGACTTTATTTCAAAAGCGTTCATTCACAATGATTGGCTGCAAATATGGTTTCTACATGAACTGAAGTTTTTTCAATGATAAGTAATTGTCAAATATTTGGTCTTCTTGTAAGGAACTGAAACACCAGTCAGCATCCAGTTTAACACGTCTAACTTACCTGGAAACTACATCCTGTTGTTGAAAACTTGCGCAAAATCTTAATATCCCTAACATCCATAAGTCTAGCTGATGCATTTGTGGACATCACCAGAAAATATTAATGTTTAGAGTTGTTACATTCCTTTTCACTTTCTACACAGAAATATTCAAATAAAGTAGTCCATTTCCTGAAATATTCCATAGGACCAGTAAGTATCACGTTGTGTGAGCTTCATATATAAGGTAAAACAACAGTGAGCCTACATCAAACAAGGGAGCGAGTTTATTACAAGACTCTGAAAAGTGGAGGATTTCCACAATGGCAGAACCTTGTGCTGACAAAACCATGGATGGTCTGCACAAAATCATGAAGCGACAACTGGGAAACCTCTGCACACTGGACCACGATGATAATCCTCCTACTTCTACACTCCAGTCCCTACAAGCAGTGGGGCAAAAAGGCTCTTTGTGTGGCAAAAATGTTCTTTGTCAGTTTGCTTTTACAAGAGCATCTAGCTGCTATGGACAGAGGGCTGTTGCAAATTCATTCACCAGAAAGTGAATGTACTTGCAGCATATTTACCAGTCCAATTCTCAGCTCTTTAGCAGTTTTTTTTTAGTGGGTTCATTACTAGATCTGCTGGTGACTGTGGAACTACCTTCAGCCTATTCAGAGCAACCTTCACTTTTCCTGTTTTTTCCCTCGGTCAGCCCTTATTCAGTAGCTTTGGTTCCTGCTTTCAAACACAATAGAGTTGACAATCAGATACAATTCCTGAAAACTGTTGTGTAATTTTTTTCTTTAAAAAAAAAGAGTTCCCTGCAGTTGATACTTCTTTTCCCCGTGATTACTGATGAAATCCTTAATTTCTTGTATAAATTTCAAGAATCAAACTGCAATGCCACTGCTCTTCATATTCTAGTTGTAAAAGGCTATTACATAAGAGTCATGCTCTGCCCAATGTCCCTCTTGTCCTTCCCTAGCACTCCTGAATTTTTAAAGTTATCCTTAAAGTTTCCTCTCAGAAGTGCAGACTCCCTAAAAGACCCACAGAACACGAGATAATTTTTCTCTTTTTTTATTTTTGCATTTATGCAAAGCAGTTGCATTTTTTAATCTTCAGCTTTAATAACTAACTACAGGATGCACTTTATGCTGACCTTGTTTTCCAGTCCCCTGGTATATCACTAAAGCTGTTTAAAATGTGACTTAAATCCAATGACTGATTAGAGAGAAACCCATCACTAAACAGACCTGGAGTCT
Organism: Serilophus lunatus; assembly: GCA_013399895.1. Taxonomy (NCBI): domain Eukaryota; kingdom Metazoa; phylum Chordata; class Aves; order Passeriformes; family Eurylaimidae; genus Serilophus; species Serilophus lunatus. The sequence continues at coordinate 326,989 of VXBA01001221.1, forward strand.
GTAGGCATACTGTTGGTTCAGACACTGTCTGCCCATAGGGAAAGTCTCCTTTTTTACTCTGATTTAACTCACAATGTCTGAACAGCAACATCAAAGTTTATAAAGTCTTTATTTTCTTATTCATCAAGTCATCTTTTGTGTTAAATGGCAGCTGACAAAAAAATACACTTTTTTTAAGAAAATAAATCACTAGAAGATTACTAGCTAGCTAATGTAAACTATATTTATATCTTTAAAGAAAACTTTTCCTCTGTGCCAGTGTTACAAAGTCCTGTAGTTTTTTATCACAAGGCCATTTAACATTGAGTGTTTTCTTTGATGCTCTGACTTCTGAAATCAAGATACTAAATGAATTTTCCAGGAGTAAGAGAACCTTCAGGACATGTTGCAAGCTTCATTATTTCATAATTTTGAATATCTAATCAGCAGAACTTGGCAACACTATGTCTCTGAATGTCCACACACTCCAGAAAAACAACACTCCTATGAAAGTTATGAAAGACTTTGTGACGTATTCTATCACCACTTGTCAGAGGCCCAAGTTAAGGAATTCAAACAACTGATAGAAATGAGCTTTCCAAGTATCACTTCTTGCAGACGGAGGTGAACTTGTTCTCGCCCATGGGCAGAGCTCGGTGCAAGAGCAGCAGAGCCTTGCAAGGGGCAGTGGGATGGGATGGCAGCACCAGATGGGCTGATTCTACCTGATCCAAATGGTCCATGGGGATTTTGTATCAACAGAAGTTGTAGGATCCATTGAAAGAGAAAACCAGTGCTGCCTTTTTGTAAGCAAAAAGTACAGATCTGTGGTCTGCCCTTTGAAAGCATGCTGCACCGTATAGTGTCATGCACTTCTTGAATATTCAGCACTTCTGATAGTCGTGACACTTTCCTTAAGCCTCCCCAAATGCAAATGAAGCTACATCATAAGAGCAAACCCATGGAGAAAGTAAAACTTTAAAACCACTTTATTTGTAAGAGAGGAAAAATTATCAAATGCATCTCCAGTAAAACATTCTCTTCAGTATTAATATTTACTATTAAGCAAAATAATAAAACCTATAGCTCCTGGTTATTTCTATTGAAATACAGAGCAAGTAGTAATAGTGTACTTCCTCATGTCCCTGTACAGAAAAGAATATTTTTTTCTATTTTGAAGAAACTAGAGAACATATTTAGTGGCCAATACCAAGCCATGATCAATGAAGGGATCAGAATAAAATAACTGTATTGACAGTGCCTTCCCTGCCAGTCCAGTACTCCCATGTACAGGCAGCAAATAGGCCTCAGATAATTAACTCACATTCCTTTTCTACTCTATTCTACAAAGAAAAACTATTTAGCCATATTTACATTTTACATTACAAAGTCTAGATCAGTCCTCATACATACTGAATATTAATGAACCACCAAGAAATGCAAAGATTGTCCTATATATCACACATATATCCTTCCACATTGTCATTCAATCTGCATACAAAAATCCATCAGTAATTCTTTAGCTGAAGAGCAGACAAAGACAAATGTCCAAATCTATCTATAAGATCAGAACATTGGAATGGAGATATGGGTCAGACATGGAGACATGATCAGACATTCGTCCACCCTGGTATCTCACCTTTAGCAATCATGAACAAATCTCCAGAGATGAACCAGGAACAGAAGTATTACTGAATGCTTGTAGCATTTTACAAATTTAAATCTTATGGCTTTGTGCCATTTTCCATGTATTTTTGTGAATATCCAAATTTAGTGCTTTAGTTACCTTGCTTCTGTCTACAGAGGTGGATAGACAGGGCAAGTAAGGAAAAAACAGTAACTAAACAAAAATTCTAAACCTCAAACCTCATTCTAGGGTTTTTTTTAGGCATGCTAATGCTATACATTCTGATACCTATGCAAGTCACACAGCTAGAAGGCAAGCAGCATGTTTCTCCTTGGAGGTATGGAAATCTTCGGTTCTGCATACTGCAGAGCACTGATCCTTGATATGGGAATTGTGAGTGAGCAGATACAAATCACCCGGGGGTCCAGCCATCTGCCTCTCCTCCTACCAGATCAGAGGATTTCAGCTTTAAAACTATTTCCTATCTCAGCAAAAAAAAATGTGTTTTACCCTTGGCAAATGTATGTCTAGGTAGGACTCTCTTCATTTCCTTGGTAAAAAGGCAACCTTCCTATCCCAGACTGGGCTTTTTGTTCAGTTGGGTTCTTTTCTTTTTTCTCCTGTAAGAAAATGGCAGCCTCCCTGAAGGTGTTCAAGAAGGCTGAAATGGTTCAAAAATAATCTTGAGGAAGAATTAGGAAGTAAAGTACATGTAAGGCGGGGTCAAAAGTGTGTAATTAATGCTGTTTAAACTGTCATTCATCATGGATGGCACTGAGCACACGTGGCATACACAGAAATATAAAAACATCCTTTCTCACATGAATTGTATGTTTGGTATGGATTCAGATTTAGAGTCTTCACCTCTTCCTCCCCCCCCCCCCCCTTTTTTTTTTCTTTAATTATATTGCATTATCTGGCTTAGAAGGAACAAAACGGTATTTTACAAACTTTATTTCAATGTTGATAAAGCATAATACAAACTCAGCAATTGCTTACTATATCTCCTTCCTCAAGACCACCCTGAAATCCTAAACAATTCGAAAGGGCCACACTGAGAATAAATATCCAAGACATTGCCAAATTTGCGTTTCTATTTAATTAGCAGACAAGCTCATTAGCAAAAGAGCTGTATAGGAGAGCTTGCCTGCAGCCTCTGCTCACATCAAGGACTGCGTAGAAGTATGTCACAGTCACACATGCAGAAAGCCACCCAGTGCTGGCAGCAATAGCAGTAGATGGCAGGGATGTCTATCCTCTAATGCAGGTGATAGTCTGTAGCACACTGTGCCAAAAAGTGAGATTCGGCATCTTTGTGGGGGGACCCAAACAGCACATTCAATAGCACACAGCACAACAGGCAGAGCACATCCCTCATCCACTAACTGAGTACATGTTGTGCATGTAGGAGGAATGAGTGGGAAAGAAAACCCATGCCTACAGCATCCGAATGCTGTCTTGTCCCACAGAGCACCACAGAGTGAATAAACCAATACAGTCATGAGTGGTAAACAAACACTACCACCAGAAAACATATGCAATGTATGTGTGCGTGGGAAGGAGTGAGTACATGACATCAGGGGATAGCTCACAGAGCAGCCACAGAAGCCTACTTCTGGGTCAAACAGCCTGTCACTGAGCAGCACCATTTATTATTTAGTTAGATTTTACTACTTGTTCAGCTAATACTCAGAGTGCTCCAGGAACTGAAAGGACTGCTTGTCTTATTTGAACTAAAGGCAGTTCATTGCAGCCTCTCCAAGGAGTGTGTCCATCTAATTATTGCTGGGATGTTGTCAAGCACATTTTAACTTAAAATACAAACAAAATTTAATTTACAACAATTTTAGGATTTCTTCAACCCTTTTCTATCGAGAAAAAAAAATTTGGGGGACTTGAGGAGACCCAGATGTTACTAATCAAATTTATTTAAAAGAGTAATGTGAAACAGTATGTTTGCACAAGTTCATAATCACCACTGAATTAAATCATTTTTACAGAACATTTATTTGAAACGTTCTATACACAAAGTTTGAATACAGCAGAAAGTATTTCACTTGCAGTTTAGGTTTGAGTTCATTCCTGGAAACCACTACAAAAATCCTGCTCACTAGCAGTAGGGTTCTTTATGTACATTTGGTTTTAGTTTTAAGACCTGTGACAAACACCAGATTGCTCACGTTCATCATGACACAGGCAGAGTCACCACACATCCTGCCCTGCCTCCTGGTACTACCCGGCCAGCATGACACACTCCTGGCTCACTCTGAAACAATCAGCTTAGCAGGTTTTCCCCCTCTCTGTGGACATCCAGGTTTGGAGCTGGAAAAGGGTTTTTGAACTTCACACATCTCCTGGCACATCAACAGTTACACAGTCACAGCTTCACAATCACATCTTAAAAGGATGATCCTTGCGCTCTTCCCCTGCTACAAAGATCAACCCCATACTGTTTGTCTGTACAGATACAAATCCTGCTCATCTCAGCAAGAATTCTGAGTCCAGCAGAGACCTGGAGGCCTCCTGCCTCCAGAGCACCAACTTCTCCCTTTCCTATACCCACAAACAAATACCTTGTTTTCAAAAACACATGCTGCTATTTTTTAAAAAGGTATTATATATTAAAATCTAACTTTCAGGGATTTTAACCTCTGTTTTCAGCCAGGCTTGTTCTTCTCCAATGAGACTACCAACAACTTTCCTGAACAGTGCCAGGTGCAAGGATTTTTTTAAAGGAAGCTTTACTGGTTCAGTGGAAACTGGCAAAAAGCCATGAACTTGTTCCAGCCAGCTGACCAGCCAGCTGTAAAGGGTGATGTCAATGCCCTTCCCTCATGGCTGCAAACATGTCAACTCACCATTGGCTTGTCAAGAAGATCAGAAAGCACATTAACAACAAAACGCACATATTGTAAAGCCTCCTTCCACTTCTTTGCCCAAGACTTGGTACAACAAAATTGCTTACTGCACTTGTTTTTAATGCCTCTTATACCTGTATTGTTACATGTCAATCTCTCTTCCTCAGCGGAAAAAAACAACCAACCTCTCCAAGCCGATCACATTAAAGCCTTGGCAACACTGGAAAACCTTTTTACCAATAGCTTGTGAGAGAAGTCGAAGGAATCTTGTGAGATTTGCCAGGGAAGGGAGAAGAGTGTGGGGATGAAGAAAAATCTAATCTGGGTTTTTTGCCTTCCCCACCTACCAGATTCTGTATGAAGGGTAAAGAAATCAGGCAGAGAGACAAATGATGTCACTTCAACTCCTGTGTGCCATCTGTGTTTTCCAGTCCAAGCTTCCTATATATTTTAGACGGCAACAGCTCATTAGAAAGGAACTGTCCCACAGCATACTGCTGGTTTGTAAAGCAGAGAGAACACTTTCATTCTGCCCTCACCTCCTCTATTTTGGCACTTCAGCATCCCTCTGCACCCATCTGATTATATACCTAGAGCTATTCCCTTAATCATTCTGTTTCTAGTAACCTTCCACTCCTCTCAGACTTGACTTTACAGCTATTTCCCTTGCTACTTACAACCCTTTCTTCCATAAAAGTTATTCTAACATACCTTTGTTTGTCCCACCACTGAGAGGGTAAGTTGGGAGCTAGCAAGAGCAATATGGTACCACAGCTGCATCTACTCATAATTTCAAGGTTAATGGGTTTCTTGTTGACTTAGTCATGGTGTTATTGTTTTTTAGATAATGTTTTTCAGAGATTGCACATACCAAAAGCACTGATATGACTCCATAAATTTAACTCCAACTTAATTAACTGGGGAGCACATATCAAAAACTTCTTTCTCGTTATTAAAATAATTTGAGTGAAGCTTCAGTTAAAAAAAAAAAAGGGGTCAAGATAAAGTGATACCTCAACCAGGACCATCTTAGTGATTTTTCTAAGGGAGAAAAAAAAAATCCGGAAATTATTCATAGCTTGCAATCTCTCTTTCAAGCTCACAGAGCAGGCATAAACCTGACATATAAACTATTACAAATAGTATTAGCACTTCAAAGACACCACAAATATTGAAGTAGATAAATTCTCTATTACTTACTCTCCTCCGATGTATCCTTAAGCAGGACAACACAGCTTCTCATCTTTTGCCTGCTGAATTACGGCTGAGAATATGTATTAGGTATGATGTACTCAGTTCAAGGAAAGGGTTTCATTTGAACTGATAAAAGGCAGGAATTTTTCCTACAGTTAAGGGAGACATCTTGTCCCTAAAATTTGCATTTAGTCCTATAGGTTCCAGAAATATGTTTCAGCTTTTTATATCTCACGCTGTAGCAAAGTTGCAATGGAGTTTTAAGCAGAGGATGGCAGCAGTGACTTTAAAACATCCTAGTATTTGCTAAGCCTACACCATCGTCAAAGACATTGGCCCTCCTTCACATCAGTTATGTCAATGGAAATACTCAGTATGTTCTTGGGAGATCACAGGTTCGATTATTAGAGTGTTTTATAGTATTTCATAGAGCATCCCACTTATTTTTTAAAAGATAATCAGTCTAGTTAGCTGCGCCCTGGTAAAATGGATTTGGGGAGGGGGCATGACACACAAAAAAGTTTAATGCGACAGGACTCCCCAAATCAACATGCACGAGCACAGACATCTTCATCAGCCAGCTGCACCCTTCTGTTGATTTCTCACCTGTGTGGACTTGAAAGGATCAACAGGACTGGGAGCAGAATTACTCCAAAACACAGAACTTTCTTCATGGGTATCTCGCTTTGAAGTAAAACAACCACCAACTAACTGAATTCCCAAAACCTCTGCAAGTCCTTTTTGTTAAGACTTGAGCATTTGGGCTTGAGTCCTTAATGCAAAAGTTACTCTTGGATGGCTCAAAGAACCACTTCTAGAACCTGCATTTTCCATTTCTTGGCACCATGACTACTGATAAGAAAATGAAGAATGAAAGCCGCTATGTCTCAAGCAAGACACGAATGAAATGGTTCAAGATAAGCACTGAGTTCATATGGGACTGACCTGAAGTAAAACCCCAGTCCAAATGCACAATATTTCTCAAGAAAATAAAAAAACAAAACAGGAAAACTGAAAGTTAAAATGACCTTATATTTGTGAATCAAACCCATTTTTAGATGATTTCTAAACCACTTTTATAATAAAGAAATACTTGAATTACTATTTCTTTATTTTTCTAAACACTGGGACAACATACAGCTGCTGCAGTCTGTTTTTCTGCATCTTGCAAAAACTTTATATAATTCTGGAAGCTCTTGAAACATGAGAGAGCATTTAAATACTCCTTTAAGCTTCAGAAATTATGCTTCATATGAACAAGGGGATGTGGTAGAAAGGGGATGAGGTAGAAACTATTTAATGGCTTGAAGCAAATTCTATCCTCCTGTTTGAAGAGGAAAGAAAAAAAAATGTTTAAAGGACATGGAATATCTTTCCATCTTCCCTTCTCTCAAAAAGAAAACCCAAACAAAAAAAACCCCACCCAACTAATTTGCCTTAACCTAATCTGTGCTTTTAGTATCCCTTCCCTGTGAGTACTGAAGAACTAAAGTAAGAGAAGAGGAGCTCAAGATAGACCAAGTGAATGTTAATCTGGGACACTGTTTTGCTAATAAGCACAGCTGCTGTTTCTGCTCAGTGCAAATTGCATTATTTTGTGTTCAAGTGGTTGCATTTGTATAGTCTTATCTATCCTGTAGGGCTGAGGAAACGGCACACCCACTGAAACCAAACACGAATTTATTTTCTGTAAAAGCAGGGCTGAGACATGAAAGCTGTGAAAGAATCTTGTTAGCAATTCCTTGTGTAGGCAGCATGTTTCACTTTAATCATATGCATTACCTTTACCCATCGCTTCCATTTCACTCCTCGAGCTTTTCTGCACATCAGTTTGGCTAACCCACTTTCTGATGTCTGTGCCTCTGTAAAAAAAAGCTGAAAACTATATTGCTTCTTACACAGCAAACAGCAAGACAACACACAACACAGAGAGGCAAAATCGGTGCCTCTGAATAGCATGGTTTGTGCCCAGCATTCCTCGGTTCTGCTCCATGTTTTTCATTACTCCCGCTGTCACTCGGACGCCTGACGCGCCTGCACTGAGCTATTTAAACACAAGAGGGCAGGCGGCATGCAAAGGAAAACGCGCGGTGCATTTCCCCCAGAGTTTTCACAATGCAAATAGCCGATGTTGAACAGGCTGTTGGAAAATTTAAAAATTGGAGAAGCACTTTTTACTTTCAGCAGAAAAAAATATGTGACCAAGCTCTTCTTCCATTTTTTCCAGTCAGTATAATATTAATCATAGCTGCACCTCTGCACTTAGAAGCTGTGCCAAAAGGAGAATGGACTTTTTCTCTTGAAAACTGTAGCAATTTCTAAGGCCACTATCCGACAGTAAAAAAAGTTACTTTCTTTCCAAGATTTGACATGCAGCCTGGTGAAAATGCAACAGATTCTCTCTCAGTATATTCCACCCGCTGAAATATTTAAGGCTCTCTCCACCATAAATGTATTTCGGTAAGTGTGTTGTGTTCATTCTTACACAACCCTGCTATTTAAATGCAAGTAGTTGTTAGAACAGCTTGTCATACGGCTGTCTAGAAGTAGGCAGTGCAGCTGTGAAGTAGCACTCCAGCCCCTCTACTAACACGTTCTCTGCTGTTTTACTGTTGAAAAATCTCCAGTACTAGAATCTTTGAAGCTAAAATACCAATTTACAGATGCCATCACAGAACAATGCCTTCTTAAGTGTCTTGATATTATTATTTATTATTATTGGTATTTTGAGCTTGTGAGTTAATTCTATCAACAAAACCAACATTCAGTAATTAGTGGCTCCTAATAAAGTCAGGAAGGCTTATGTCACCAATATGAACAGCTCAGTAGTTAGCTGTGCTAGACATTCTATGCCTCATAAAATATATATGGAGATGCAATCTGAAGCAAAACTGTGCCCTAGTTTTTCTGTTTGATGCTAACAGATCAAAAGTTAGATCCTGCTAACCCGTATTCTATCTCTGCCCAGGTCCTCTGCACTTATGCACATAAGCGAAGTAACTGGTTCTGATGACATATTCATGTAAATTAAGGGGACTTGTTTGAATAGTTTTACAGCTGGGAATCAAGATATTTTGATATTTGGAGCCTCACACAAAGGAGAAGGTCAGGATAGTCCTTCTAAAAAATGAAGCAGTAAAAGCATCTGTGTAGATGCTCCAGGTTTTGAAAAGTTCTAGAAGTTCTTTGAGTGTGGTGACAATGAATTCTTTTATCCGCTTCAAACTAAAACAGATTACTGACCACTTATGGGAGGGGAAAAAATTCTCATGAACTGATATGCTATTCAAGGTAGTTCAATGCAAGCATTCTTATAAGACCACTTCTCTGACACCAGTAATTATTATACAGTCCACATTTTCCATCTCTCTGCAGCACATCACCTGCATTTATTGTACCAACATGTTACCAGGAAGAGCCTGGCTGAATTGTCTCTATCACACAATGAACACTTGAGCTGGTTGTCTTGGTTTTTTGCAAATAATGCTACTTGCAGGGTTTCAGCTACACAAGAGAGCTTATGACAAAGACAAACAAATAGTAATAACTCTAAAAGGCACATTGAAAAGGAATTAGAATTCATGTGCCAGAGAACCTACTCTATTTCACAGTATGCTATATATTTTAAAAGGTTTTCTCTGATAGATACTTCTACACATGTATGCAGTGCTCTTAAGAAGAATGTTCTGAAAGTCAAAGCTAGATTTTTCACACAGTCATGTAGCCAGTTACCAGCTCTCATCTCACATCTTCAAGCCATTAGCTCCAGGTTGGCTAAATCTGCCTTTTGGACTACATATGTTGTTGAACGAGAACAGGATCTCTCTTTTTTTGTTGTTGTTTTTATCTTGGGAAAGGAAGTGTTCTGGCAGTATGTCTAGGTTTTATGCTTAGAACAGGATAAAGAAAAAAAGATGACACCACCCTACAATATGCACATCTCGTGATGGAATTAATCAGCGTATCTGAACAGGATGAACTTCCCTACAAGAGAATTAAAAGGAAACACCTTGCAGATAATGATGAAAAAGTGTAGTAGCCCATGCAAAAATCTTTCCTTTTCCCACAACAGCTCTTTAAGTATTCAGTTCTTAATTTCTTTTTAAAGAAAAACAAATTCCTCTTCCAATTCAAGAATTTCACTGCATGAAAAAAATGCATCCCATAGAATAAAGTTTGTCTTATTACTTATTTGTGAAGTCTGAAATGACTCTCCACTTTATTTTCTTCTCAAGAACCAGAAGGCAAAAACAAAACAAAAAAATCAACAAAAAAAGACCAACTCCAAAAATAGTTGTATGATGTATTTCCAGAAAAGAAAATCTTACTGCATGGACATAGTTCTTCAAAAGTACGTTATATAATCAGCCTCACATAACTGACTAGATCAAATTTTAAATAATAATTTAACTGTGGTCATTTCTGATTTAATATGGTTTAAATCAGTTAAGTTGCAACTATAATAGCAATACATTTGTAATTAATGAATACAATTTATTCAGAAATGGAATGGATTGACTACTATTAGAAGTTTATGCACATAGTACAAAATTCTGTTCATACAGAAAACTAAATTCAGAAGTTGATTTTAATGCATGATGCCCTCCTTTCACTAGAGAGTTATGATGAAAAGCCAGTCAAATAAAGTATGTGACCTGAGGTTCAAGATCACAGTTAAACAGTCTCTAATCCTCTCTATATAATAAAAAAGACATTTTGAATCAAATACCATGCTGCACATAGCCATATTCATGGCATGAAGATAATCCCATGGGACTCAACCTCTGCTTTGCCAACAGGCGACAGACACCAGGCTGAGCCCCATGTGTAGAGCAAATGGCAGAAGATTTCATCCCATCTTTTTCCTTGCTGTGACATTTTGGGACAGGATGCAGCAGTATGCTTCTGACTGCAACCACAGCATTTCCCACACAGACTGAGGCATGTGAGCCAGGGCTTCAGCTGCCCTCCAACCATTCCTCCCTATCCACTCATTCCAAAGGACTAGTGGAATGAGTATGCTCAGCCCACACCCTGTGATCAGCTGCAGGCACTGATGGTGGGGGGGAAGCTTCAAGGCTGAACAGAGAACAACTCTGCCCTCTCCCAGGTCCGTTCATGAACACACAGCCTTCCAGGAATATTCAGACAGTAAGATGTGCAAGATTTGCAAAGCAAACGTTGTAACATTACTTAAAAGACACAAATATGATGATTACTTTCCCAGAAATTATTTTCTTTTCTTGATCTGTACATTTGATGCTAAAATTCAGCTGCTTGGGGATGCAGAAGAACTTATATTGTCAACCATAAATAAACTGAAAGAAAATTATTCCCAGGGAAGTGGCTGACTCACTAACTCAGGTATTTAAAAGATGTGTAGAGGTACATAAAAGCTGAGTAGATGTGGCACTTAGGCACATGGTCTAGTGGTGGACTTGGAGGTGTTAGATTACAAGTTGGACTTGATCTTAGAGGTTCTTTCTAACCTAAATGATTCTATGGGTCCATACTGAACTATAAATGGAATAAGGGCTTGTTGCTGAGGTTTTTAGAGGAAATTATTTTTAATATCCAACAGGAAGAAGACTGGCCCTTTATACTGACATACCACTAACTTCTCTGTTTCTTGAAGGTAAAAATAAATAACAAGCAAAAGAAATCATCAATGTTAAATGAAGTACAAATATATCTTAGAGAACTACTTAGTTTCTCTATAGAGTGATTCTATACCTAACCTGAAACTAAATGGAATACAATAAATCCTGAAAAGCAAAACACAATGAAATTTGTACCTCTACAGCTTTTGGCTCAAGATATTTTCCCACTGTAACAGTATTTTTTATTCAGTCACCTTACACATTGAAAGAGAACTACAGAATGATCAGAAGATATTATTCTGTCCTATCAGACTGTCAGTCTACTACAGACATACACATCTTGAGTTCACCAGAAAAAGACTCTGATTAATGTCCTATGTGTATACAACAGAGTATGCAAAAGCCAGATTACAAACCAAAAACTTCCATACTATGTGAGAGTATAAAATTACAAATACAGATTTTCTGTGCAGCTACCAACAAACAAAGTTTAAAAATTCATGTGAAATTTTGGATTTCAATTCATTCAGTTTTTGGACTCTTGAGGGCGGATTTCACATAACAGACACGTTCTCAATTTGCTTGTTGATCTCACTTGAAAAATTGACAAGATTGGAGAGTAAAGTCCTAAACTGAAGATTTAAACTCATCTTTGAGTGCAAACTAACCATCACAAAGGAAAAAAGTGGCTAATTTTCCAGATTACTTCCAATTATACTGAATTCTTTCATCTAAACTGCACAGCTTTTTAAGATTTTACTTTGATTGATTTGAATAGTCAAGGGTGGCTTTTTCTTGTTTGTTTTGTGAACAGAAGGTACATATCAAGCTTGCCTGTGCAGGACTCAAATTGCCTTATTAGAACTAGAGGGAAATCACATCATTTTGGACGTGCAAAATCTAGAAGAAAAGAAAAAATGGGATTTAAATATCTGCTAAACATGTGGCATACTATTGTTCACACAGAAGGAACAAAACTTTTTTCTCAATGGGAAAAAAAAAAGGAAACCACTATTTGCTTAGTGAAATAAGTTTGTGCAGTATTTTATATTACACACAACTGACAAATCAATTAGTACTGCGCACTACATTGACAAGTCAGTTTTCCAGCTACTTTCCTGTTAGACATATTTACTACTTTATGATTTTTCTCGTTCATCAAGAAAGCTATTTCTAACCTCCTACAGGCCTACCTTTCTGAAAATATATATATATGTTTTAATGCTGAATTTGCAAAAAAAATACTGAAATATGATTAAAAAATACTGCCAATACCAACACAGCACTGAAAGAGCACTAGTTCTATTTGAAAAAAGTTTATTTTCCCTTTACAACTTTGTAATTCATGCTGCTCTGCAACTAAAAAAACACTTATCGTAATTTTATTGAATTTAAGGTAATAATAAACATTAACTCAGTCTCAAACATGGTATGATGCTGTACGTAGCTAGGTTAAAAAAGGAATCTAAAACATACTACCTGCATTGCTGAGGAAACCCTAAATGCTCCAATTTACCCGACTATTTATCAGAAAACCTAACGAAAAGCTTCTTTGGTTCTTGCAATGGATAAAGGTAGCCATTAGTCTCTGAAGTGTACAATTTTTCCAGCAAGACAAAACAAAAAGCAAATCTTGGGAGTAAATATCAGCTGGACAATCACACACCAAGGCCCAGAGAGAAGATTCTGGAAGATTCCACTTTCAATCCAACTCTGAATAATGTTGGATGCTGTCTTCTGTTCTTTCAGAGCTCTTCTACTGCCAAAATAACTGCAAGGCTTGCAAGTCCGAATGTATCGCAAGCCTTTCCCAAGGCACCCCAACACTATCTGAGGCACTGAAACTATGGCAACCGAATAAGAAAGCAGCTTCCATGATTAATAGATGAAGATCCCAGCAACAGTGCTTTGCTAGGCCATAATTCAGGAATGTAGAAGGAATTAGCGCAGAATCCACCTCAATCCACCCATAAAAAGTAGATTTCAAAAGGCATCAACAAACCACAATTTCTTTCTGCTCAAAAAAACTATAGAACTATAAAGTGTTTAAAGTCTCATTAACATTTCAATGAAAAGCTGCCTCAAATGCAAGAAATGGATAAATGTTCATGAACAATGGTGAAGGAAGCAACATAGGAAATTTCCCAATTGACTGTCAAAGCCATATGAGGAATGATCAAGGTATAGAACATCTGAGTGAAGTTGAGCAGAGATGGGAAAGTGGAAATAATATTTGCTGCAGTCAGGAACATATTTGGATGCAGTTTTTCCCATTGCGTTGGGGATGCATAGGGCAGAGTACTTTTTACATGTGCTGAACTGGAACACTTGACCATATTTATTGTGTGCTCTAGACATTTTCATTATTAGAAGGCCCTGTGAGTCTGTCAGGGTCATTGTAAAATTGATGGCAGTCAGGTATACTTTCTCTTTTTAAGCATGTAGTAAAATGCCCGATACTATCTCCAATAAAATACTAGTATAGTCCTTACCCAACTAGATTGCCTCCGACCAAGGTGAAAGGATGTAACAAAAATATTCTTTATTTCTTTCCACTCTCATAAACATTAAGCTTACAATAAAGGTAACTGGTTACAGAGATCATAAAAGCATAGGAACAATTTCTGGTTTGTTTTGTTTTTGCTTGCTTCATGGGAAGGGTATAATCCTGCAGTCAAAGGCATAGCTCTACCTAGGGAGGGTGAGAGAAATGATGCCAAAGACCTCCCATACTGAGGATAGCACACATGCTGCCATGCTCCATGATGTGCAGCAATGCTGTGCATCTGCCCCTGGCAATTCTTTCAAGTTCAGAACTTCAGGAATGTTGCAAAAGTGTATTTCTGTAAAAAGTTCCTCCGTAGCATTTTGCCAGTTGCTAAAAAAAAAAAATAAATCCAAAATTGGCATGGGGTAGTCCATGATATGTGAATTTCAAGTATGCAGTATAAATACTCAATATAGAAGTGCCTATTATTAACAATACTTCTAAAGGAAAGGTCATCACTGAATGTAGTGAATTACCATATGTCTTCACTCTAGAGATACAGCAACTGGCAGTTCTGTTAATAGCTGGTTTATCTACTTCATTTTACATCTCTATTTCAGCCACTAAAGAAACACTTTGGGGCTCAGGGAAAAACTCTTTTTGTACAAAAATGACCCTGTATTCCCATCGAGCATAGTACCTCGCTCCTTTAGGCTGATAAATAACTACAGTTCCATACTGGGAAAGACTTCCTAAGGTTTTGCAGGAAATTACAGGAAAATTAATTTTGGGTTGTTCTCATTTTCTTCTTCCATTTTTGAAAGCTGTTTGGTTTTTTTGTCATAAAAAAGTGAAATCTACTTACTTTTTCTATTAAACTAGAGCTGGAGTTAAACTTTAGCTTTCAGAGAGCATAAATCTGTCTGCCTTTTTTATATTCATCTGATGCACAAAAGCTGAGAACATGATTATTTTATGGGGGGAGGCATATATCTCTCATTCCCTTTCCCACTTCCAGTGCCCCCACTATATACGGTTAGCAGCCTTTATAAGCCTAAAGTCACAAAAACTGCGAATGCCTCTATGCGTGCATGTCTTCCAAAGAACTCCTCTTAAAACTTCCAGAATATCCTGATTTTTTACACGCAGACTGCTTTTCTATTTTTTTCTCCCTCCGTTTCCATACCACATTTCATTTTGAATCCTTTCACATCTTCCAGAGGCTAAAACAAAATAGGCAAACAAGCAGCTTGGGAACTCCCTAAGACACATGAGAGATGCAATACCTATAGTTATAACACAGTAGGTGGCACTCTTCCCTTTAAATCCTAAAGCTGTGCCTTGGAGCTGCTCTGCCATATTGCCATGTTGCAATCCAGACCCCAAACCAAAGCATCCTTCAACATGGACAATTAAACATCCCCTAACACTGTATAAACATAAGCATTCAGTTATTTCCATAGCCACAGGTAACAGAGCACATAAAGAAAATAAAGACATGCAAACTCCAGTCTGCCAGGTTTGCACACGTAGCAGGGTAGTCCACTTTCATCTCCACAGACCTTACACACATCTAACCTGTTCCTCACTCAAGAGATTGTTGCAACAGACCAAAAATAAAAATATTCCTTTAGAGATCTATCAGGCTCAGACTCAGTCTTTCCCTCAGCTGCTGGTTTCTGCTTTAGAACATCGTTCACAGTTGCTGAATGCTGTTGATCAGCAGTTGGATACTGTGCTACTGACTGTTACCGACAAAACATCTCACACACCTCAGAGTAATCCAGATGCTCAGAATTTATGAGCAGAAAATGCTCAATCAGTCACCAGTAAAAAGCATTGCTTATTCCTCTTATTTTTCTGTTGCCCCATCAAGCAAGGCTTGTCACAATTTGTCAGATGTGACTTGTTCCATGACACTCAGAACTAGGTCTGCTTTAAAAATTAAAGGTCCATCCAGAACATATGTATTCACACAATAGCTTCAGGTCCTTAACAAGTATCAATGCCCAGCAGAGAACAGTATTTTCAGTTTGGTGCTTAAACATGGAAAAAGGTCCTCATTTAAATAATATATCAGCAACTGATTTTACTCTTGGAAAATTTCTCAGGCAAGCAGGGCTTCCCTGGGTCAGCAAAACTTACTTGAGTGAACGAGATTGGAAAAGATAAGGGCTAAAGATTTACTTCATCTATAAATAAATAGTAGGAGGTCACATACTGCAGCATCTGTATCAAATTAGGATAATGAAAAGTTGAAGCATGCTAAACCAGAAGTTTTCTCTAGCATATGCTGTATCTAATATAATTTGAATGTTGTTTTCCAGAATTTACAGGCTTGTTTGTTTTCAGCACTCTTCTATAGCATATGGGAATCAGGTACTATACACAAAACATTTGTTTGGGGAGTATAACAATGTGTTCTTGCAAACAAGTTGGATGTGAGGTCAATTTAATCCTAAAACATTTTATGTCTTCTCTGCTGTAAACCGTGTGAATTCCTTTCATGTGTATTTATATATAGTTCTTCAAAACAAGATGACAAATTTCCCCTTCCCTTCACAAAACATGCACAAGCAAGTTCACAATCACCTACTTCCTTTTTAATGCAAACAGTTCTAGTCTGGATTTATCACAGGTCATTAATCTCTCCCTTTCTCTTTTTTTCTTTTCAAAAATTTAATGAAAGCGGCCTGATCCAACTCCTTCGATCTTAAACTCCAGTAACTGTAATCTTCTATTTACATACATTAAGAGGGGACTATGGCTAATATTCGCTTTCATCTTCAAGCAGCTAGAAATGGTAACTGTCCAAGTTTCTCACAGATGTCAGTGCCGAATTCTTTTTTGGTTCAAGTAGTATGAGTTCAGTTGATAAGTTAGTTTTGCCATCAAGTAAGAATAGAGCTGTCAACTAGATTAACAAGAATACATAGAACATCTATGACTGTATAATCCATAGTACCTGAAAGTATTCACCATGCTTCAAGCATTTGATTCCTACTACATGAAAAGCAAATGTTGGAAATATGTATTACAGTATTACTTATTATTTTAAATTTTGCTTAGCAATTAGACAGAAATTTCACTTGAGCATTCTGCTCCTGCACCAAACTGCCATGGGAACCAGGTATTTTCTCCAGTGAAGTGGGGTGGAGAACAGGAATCAACTTTTTAATGCATAGGAAAATGTCTGGCTTTAAAGAGAATTAGTTCTCTTTGTCTTAAAATTTGTGAGCGCTATCATATTAAAACCAGGCTCCTACTAGATATTATGACACCCTAGACGGCAAAACACCTTGGCAACTGTATTTCTTTAATAGCGATAAACCTTCCCAATCCCACTGAAGCAGGTATTTGCTTTTGACCATGTATGAGACAATTCTGTGAAGAAAGGGGTTTGTGGAGTAGACCCAAACTTCCTCATAATACACTAGAATAGCCTCATTAACAAACAAAAAACCACCCACAAAACAAAAAAAACAAGAACAAAAAAGAAGTTAATTGAAGCAAGATCATTTTGCTTTTCTGGTCTGAAATGGCAAAGGAAACCCTCAGCATTATAACAGCTATATAAATCATAAATCAGACTCTGAAAGAAATGGCACACATTCCTCAAAATTCTACTAAGAATTCTATGATTAAAAGAGCCTGACTCTAGTGGACGTTGTGACATTGCTGCCAAAGGATTTACTCACCTAGTAAAAATTACTAGGATGACAATGGCTTACTGGATGACATATAAATTAAATGAATGCATATCAAAAGCAGTCAGTGAACTAATTGTTGCAAAGGCGGTGGGAAAAACACATCTTTATCTGCCATCTTTGAGGTTAATACTTAATATCGTTGCTGGATGATAAAAGTGAGCAGAATCTATGTCAAATAATAAGCCATCTCGAGCAGCCCTGTGACAGAAAATGGTTGTGGAGACGGCACTTCGTTACTTACAACACCTGCATGTTGTGTGTGCTCCTTTGGAAAATGAGGCATTCACTTTGCAGCGTCAGGAATTAGCATATTTTGCAATTTGTCACAGAGCTAAATGAAGCTTTTATTTTTTTGCCGTTCTATTAGTGAAATAATTCTTTGCAGCAGCTAAACATCCGCGCTGTACAGACGCGGGCACAAGAGTGCATGTTTACAAACTTCAAAAGCAGTAATTACCTCGAGAGAGGAGCAGGAGCACAAACTACTCCCAGAACAAGCTGTCAAGGTTAGAGAAAGACAGAGCCATTTGTCTTAAGGAGACTCAGCAGTTACTGCCTTGCGACTCACCCCGAGATGAGCCGGGCAGGACAGAGGCGGTACCGACGGGCAGAAAAGGTATCTCCACTACAACTGACCGGGCTGCAGCCTTCGCCTCAGTCCTGCTTCCCCCGCCAGTCCCCCACCCACATGGCGTTCGGGCCACCCCCGGGAAACGCCTCCCTTGGACAACCAGGCAGGAAAGAACGGGCGGTGGGACGGCCGAGCCCTCGCAAGAAGCAGGTACTTTCTCCACGCGTGATGGGGACCCAAACTTTTCACCGCCCCCTCCGCCGGGGAAGCGAAGGGCGGTGCTGACCCTCGGCCGCCCCAGCGGCTGCCCGAGCCCTCGCCGTCGCCCCCCGCGCCTCGGCGCTGCGACGCCGGCGCACCGCAGACGGAGGCACAGCCTCCTAACGCACCCTTCCCGCAGCTGGGGAGCCTTCCTTGCCCGTGCAGATGAGGGGACGGGGCGTATATGTCTGAAGGGGAAAATCCCTCGTCCCCTGCTCAGCATCCTATCCCCTGCTCAGCATCCTATCCCCTCTTCGGCATCCTTCCTCCCCCCAGCGTCAGCGACACCAAGGAGCCCCGCTCCTGGTCCCCGCCCGGCCTCCCCACGCCCGCCGCCCGGACCCGGCTGTCCGCGGCAGCGCCAAGCGTTTGAGGGGAGCTGCTCTGCCAGTCCGCGGCCCCTCCTCGGGGGGCGGCCCTATTATTCCCCCTTAAAAAAACTTTCTCTTTTCCAGCGTCTCGTCCGGCTCTCTTGGGGCCCGAGGGCAGAGAGGGGCTGAGGGAGCGGTAGGGCGAGTGCTGTGCGGAGGAAGAACAGCTGAGCTGCCTCGCGACGATCCCCGCCCGCTGGGTTGCCCCGAAGGGGGGTCTGGCCTTCCCCAGCCCGTCTGCCCGCGCTCCCCAGCCGAGCAGAAGCAGTTCGGCAGAGCCACCGGCCCGCCGGGGAGAGGCTGGTGGCGCCAGGCAGAAAGGGGCGGGGAGCATCCCTGCCCCGGAGCCACCCTACTCCGCGGTGCTGCGGGGAGGGCAGCCGGCAGCCCACCTTCGCCGGGGCCAGGGCGGAGGGGATGGCAGCCAGTGGACGCAGGGAGCTGGTGGGGAGGTGAGCCTGCGGCCCCAGCCCACGATCGCGAACAAAGCCCGCGGCTGCGCCGAGGGCTGCTCCGCGGAAGAAGTTGCCTCGGTTCCCGGCCACTTCCCGCAAAATGCAGCCCCAGCCTTGGGAAAAGAAAAACAGTAAATAAATACTGTCCGCGACCCAACTACCTCGCGCAAAGACCAGAGACGGCAGGGTTACGCCTCTGCACGGAGCGACCACACAGTTCTTGTAACAAAGACCCCACCAACCCAGCCCCACACGATGCCCGGTCGCCCTGGGGTGAGCGGGCGGCGGCCTCAGCCCCAATCCCGGCGTCTCGAGGCCGCTCAGCTCCCCACGGTGCCCCGGCGGGCGAGACCCCCTGCGAGCAGGGTTCGGGAATGGGAGACGAGGAGCCCCAGAACCGCGCATGCAAGCCGTGCCAAGGACTAGGAGAGGAGGATAACATGTTAGGCAATTGGGGGAAAGGGAGGGAGGGAAGAATAAGAGGCGGCGGGGATAGGGGAGGGAAGAGAAAAGAAAGACGAAGCCACGAGATGCCGGGAAAGTGGCAACAGCAAGCACAGCGTGTGCACTTGCGGGCAGCTCTCCTCCTCCCTAGGCGCTGAAAACGATGTCGAGACAGAAGGCAGCAGCCAGCCTCAAACCACACACCACCCTCGCTCCTTCCGAGCCTGCCGGGGCGACCCGGGAGCCTTCCATTCCGAACAACCCCAAAACATCAGGTAGGGATATGGACGGGGGAGTACCGTACCTTTTCGGTGCATGTATCTGGGTAGCTGGAGGACAACTAGCTGATGTAGTGTCCCATTTAGTAATCCATTTTAGGGGATCTCTCTGGGAAACTGGAGCCACTCTCTCCTTTGCAATCCTTTGTCATTACTACATGTGTGCTTCCCGGGGGATGAGATATTTAATATTTCTACTTTCTGAATTACAAAAGCAATTTGTTCATTTCCAATGACGGGCGAAAAGGGAAAGGATCAGGTAGAAATAATAATAAAAAAACCAACGAAAAACCCCAACAACAAAAAAGCGTTAGCAACTCCTCTCCAGACCCAAATTCCACTAGGGTTCCACTCCAGTGAGTCCGCTTCAGTCGAGCCTCAGGACGTAAGTCATTTCGGGGTCTCCTGCTCCCTCTCTACCAAAAGTGCTCCCGGTGTGAAGGCTGCTTCAGGAAAACTCCGAGGCTGGAGCCACTCGCTGTGCCACGGCAGGAAAGCGCAGTCGCTCCTCGCCTCGGGCTACCAGGCATTGGACTGTGCGCGGCGAGGACCCGGGAGCCGCTGCCTCTCTCCCGCTGTTCTCCCTCCGCTGCCTCTCCGACTCCCGCCGCTGCTGCCCCGCTGCCCCAGGGACGCGGCTCCGCCGGCGGAGGCNGCTCTCCGGGTGGGCGCGGGGTGCTGGGGGAGTCGTCGTTCCGGTGCTCGTTGTCGTCGGCGCTGCTGACCTCGGGGCCAGTGCTTATGTCGAGCAGCTGCCTGTGGAAGGGGCCCGCCGACCCCGGCCCTCGGCCGTCCCCTCGGAGATGCCGCCGCCTCCAACCATCACAATCG